>JAVKLF010000038.1:22211335-22224198 GCA_034783495.1 Millerichthys robustus
GTTTGCAAAATTCTAAATTTCCTTGTGTACGTTGCAGAGGCATGCAGCCCTGTCTCTTGGGAATTGATTATATGACAGCCTTTCTCCCCAAATGGTCACAGAGACATTGTGGGCCTCTCGACCCAGCTCGAGCATGCCAAAGCTGTATTTTAACTCCTGCACATGAGCTCTCCTCTGACAGAAAATGTCCAAGGCAAATGTCCACGTCTAACAGCCCTCTAATGACAAACAGAAGTGTTTGAGCAGCTACCAATCTGATTGGTAGACAGCTTCTGTTCCTCTTAAGCTCCATCCAAAACTCATTTAAACTTTCAAAAAGTGTGCCATCCTAAATTAACAATGGTTATTACTTTGTCCTCTGAATGTCTTAGAATTACATTTCAGCTATAACTCAGTTAACTTAGTCAGGTCTTTATTGCTGTAACTGTAATTTAATCATGATAAATTTGGGTAAACTGAAATGTTTTGGTTTAGGTATGTTGTGCGTTATCAAGGCTTTGGTGGTGGTGACAGTGATGAGTTGCACTATTGTCAGGTTGCTGTTTGCAGTGGCACAGCAGACTTGTCCTGACACAATGTGAAGACACCTGTTGTGCACAGGGGCCATCTGAGTCGCCTCATCACATGACAGAAAATAACGAGTGACCATAGTAAAGTTTCAATGTCATTGCCTTACCTTATTTTCTTGTTATTCTCTCTATTACAAGCCTGGAGATTTGGAGTGAAGAGGATGTTCAGAGACCGAAATGTATCCAGCCAACCAGTTTTTCCTTTCAGTAGGTTAATGCTGGTAAGGGCATTGTTTAAATAATTAAGTGAATAAATGATGTAATATTCTCATATTTAATGAAGCAAAAAAGACAACAGGTTAAGTGATTGTAATTATTTGGTTGCTGCTGTATCACTTTTATGAATCTGAATGGGTTTTTTTTTCTGTGAATATATTGTGGAAAATGTATATATATTTTTTAATTTGCTGAATATAATGTTATCTTTCACATATGTTTAGCTTTGTACACCAGTCTGCACTTTGATTAATAAAATAAAATTTGAACCCTTACCTCATTTTTTATGTGTTCTTAAAAAAAGTACTGGAAGAAGTTTTGAGCAAATTTGTGAGTGAAAATGATGAAAACTCCACTCAAACAATTAAAGATCAGTTGTGAACTTGTTCCTTACCACCTGCTACTTTGATTCTGACCAGGAGGGGGCAGTTGTGTACCAGTGTTTCCACCTCTGCTCTGTGGACTGATGCTGTTAGAAAAGATGCAAATGCATAAAAATGCAAAAACAAATTAGACTCAATAGCTGAGGACAGTCCTGTGATTATTTTTTTTCATAGAATGAATTTGCGAATAATCAGAAAATATTAAATTGTGTTTTCTTGTTTAATATATTTAAAATCAAACTATAATAAGCTATTGATGTACACTAGCAACTTACAACTAAGTTAATAGTTTTTAGAAAAACAAACTAAACATTTTGGAAATTACAGCTAATTATAAAACCTATTAAAGTGGGACATGATTAGAAGAAAACCAGCTGTGTTTTTTTTAAAGACTCCACCTGCCTTGGACATCATTTATTCTCCTCCCTGCCATCTGGAAAAAGATAAAGACTAATTAAAACTATAACTAGCAGACTAAAAATGGTTTCTTTTCACAAGCTATGAAGTGCGTTACCCCTCCTTCCTGCCTCCCGTCTACCGATGTCTGAAGGTAAGAAAATCTTCAATTAGTGATTGTGTATTTGAACAGAAACCAGACAGTTGTTTAAAACATTCATACAATCACTGTATTTCTATTTGACCTATTCCATGATAAGAGCTGATGACATTTTTATATTTTAGTATAATTCATCTTCACTCAAAGTGTAAATTTTTTTTAATTCTAGTTGATAAAAATTAGACTGTTTGAAAAACAAATTTTCACCATTATTTAAATATTATTGTCGTTATTTATTTAAATAATGGCAATTTAATGCTTGAGTGTCTGGAATGGTCTGTAAGTTTACATGCATTTCTTTAAATGTGCTGAGAACCATGACCTGTAAGTCACTAGTCATGGTTCTCAACTGGAAAAAGGTGAGATGTTACTTCTAAGTAGAGAATGAGTCTTTGCCTCAAGCTGAGGAGTTCAAGTACCTGGGTTTTAGTTCATAAGTGATGTTAGGACGGAGTGGGAGATGGATTGAGTTCTCGTCAGTAAAAAGGCTGCCAGTCCGGTCTGCTGTGAAGTAGGAGCTTAGTTTACTGGTCCGTCTTACGTTCCACCTCCCACCTTGATTCATGACTGAAAGAAATGAGCTTCCTGTATATGGTGGCCAGGTTCAGCCTTAAAGATGAGGTGAAGAACTTAAATTAAAATGGATGGAGTTCAGAGTAGAACTGCTGTTCCTCCACATCAAATGAAGTGATTCCTGCATCTGGTTAAGAGTTCCTCCTGGGCTTCACCTGGTTTTCCAGTCCAGTCTAACTGGGAGGAAACCACAGGACAGACTTGCTGGAGGCTATTTGTAATGAGTTCAAGACCAGGGAAACCTTTGATTTTTGTGTGTCGACCACTCCGAATACATGTGTGGTACAGGTGACTGGTGGAGGTGCTCCTCCAAATGTATTCAAGATTTTGGTGAATCTAAAGTTTGGGAACGAAATTATTAATTATAATTTCTTTATTTTTAGGGGGAGCTGAGTTCAAATTTGGGAGCACTTGAGCACCCTAAAAAAGCTAAAATCACCACTGTCAGCAGTTTCTCAGGAGTGAAACAAACTCAGCACAGAAGGGGAGCCTTGCTGATATTTGACCATGCTGACCACCACACTGCTGTCCCTGTAGACTAACTTTACCGCAATCTGATGTTTTAATGGCCTTTACATTCAACTCAATGCTATAGGGACTTTTAAAAATAAGTTTGTTATAAGCACCCCCCCCCCACACACACACGCACACACACACACACACACACACACTAAAAAAAACAAAAACAGGGCATGTTGTTTATTTTAACTCTTCATTCATTTTTAAATTTTCCTTTTATTTAACCAGGTCTAAAAAATTGTGAACTGACACTATATTTCTCAAAAAGGCACAGCCTCAAACCCTTCTTTTTAAGAGTAGAGTAAGTTTTGGTCATTTTTCACCTGAACCCATCAACATCAGTCACCTGTCTGAGCAGAACCATGCCCTCCTTCTGGGCACTTTTTTTCCTGTCAGACTGAAAATGACACCACTTTTAAAAGGCTGTGCAGTGCTTTGTTGGCTTTTTTAATGTTTTCAGCCTGCTGTACTTTGGTAAGGTGAAATTATGCGATCGGCTCCCTGCCGGTCTGAGAGTAACACCATTCTTGTACCTTTTTTATTATTTTCTGCTGCAGCCCAGACAGCTGTTATGTGTTTACTTGTCAGCATGTTTGAACATGAAAAAACAACCATTTAGTTGTCTTTAGTGTTCAATTAATTAAACAGAAAAAAGTAATTGATTGTAGGGTTTAAATTATAATGTGCTCAGCAGGTTTGGTAAAAAAAAGGGTCATTATAATTTTTTCTCTCTCTCTATTAATTGCTTAACTAGCTTTTAGATCCAATATGAAAAAAAGGCCTAGCATTTCTTGAAGCATTGCATGTCTCCTGTCAGTTGTTTTTGATCATCTCATACGTAGGAATGCTTTAGCCATTTTGGACAAACCTTGAAAATAACGTGCAATATAGTGAGATATTACACTTAGGGCCTGATCTACTAAACATTTGCGTGTTGAAAAACCCATGCAAACTTAATAGCACTTGCAAATATGATCCACTAACTGTGCGCACATAGGATTGTGTCTGTCAAATGAGCAAAATAACAGACTCAGTCCATTTAGCGTGTTTGCCTTCATGAATATGCAGAATACATGATGATTATCAGAACAGAAATACTGGGAGGAGGATATGCAAATATAATGATTTTGCACACGTGAAGTGATTTGTCAAACCTAAAACTGATTGTGGTTGCTGTTTTTGTGTATATCTTTAGCACGCTTGCAAGGAAGGTGCAAAATGGTTGCAGTCGTTGTGGAGGCAAAGGTACAATGACAGACGGAAGAGAGAGAGAATGTTCTGTGTGTATGTCAACACATTTGGACTGTCAGAAATAAAAAGGGTAGAGGCATATTGTCTATCCAGCAATGCTGTTTTTGAGCTGCTGGAGAATCTAAGGGTGGATTTGGAGCCAGTCACAAATAGAAGATACTGTAGAAGCCATGCTATTTTGCCTACGGAAAAAAACCTCCTTACAACACTGCATTTTCTTGCGTCTGGATCATTTGCCTCCTCCACCAAGACCTCCAACTTTGTGGCTTCTAACTTCATTTTTCTTATACTGCCACTCTGTTCTCCCAAAGTCCCCAGGGTGACAGCCAAAAGCACATGCAAAATCTTTATTTTAACAGTGCAGTCCACACAACTTTTGCACCTGGTATCATGTGCACAGTAGTCTACCTAGATCACCAGCAACATACCCATAGGTCAGGGTTCATACTGTAACCGGTGGGTTCAAACCTCCGCACAGTCCATGTCAGATGTGTCCTTGGGCAAGACCGTTTACCCACCTTGCCTGCTGGTAGTGGTCAGAAAGCCTGGTGGTACAGGTGTATGGCGGCCTCACCTCTGTCAGTTTGCCCCAGGGCAGTTGTGGCTGCAATGCAGCTTATCACCATCAGTGGGTAAATGTGTGTATAATTGGGTGAATGAGTGTAGTGTGAAACACTTTGGAGTCCTTGGACCTGATAAAGTGCTGTATAAATCCAGGCCATTTACCATTTACCCACTAATAATATGTACTGTTGTAATATTTTAGTTTGCACACGCAATCTAGTGCTCGTTATTTGGGATCTTAGTAGATCAGACCATTCGACTATGTGATGTGAATGACTAGCTACAGTATTGCCACATCAAAAATTAACTCAATATCCATAAAACTGACTAAATTATAAAAATGTTTGCATTTTCTAAAGTTGTTTGGGTGTGGCATCCATGAGCTCAAAAAGCTTGTTGGGGATCAGTCTCAGCTACAACCACATCAAATCTCAAATCATTTTATTTGTAGAATAGACTAATGTTAAACCATTTTTGCGTGACGGTTTCTTGTGGCAACCGCATTTCATTGTGTTGACATCAATAGGACTAGTTGTATATCCAATAATTGTTTTTTGCAAGTTGAATTAAAATCCTGTCTTGTTGCAGACTTTTGTAAGTCATGAGATATTTTAGCAATGGACACACAAGCACATGCACACACAGACAGACACGTGCAAAAAACCTATTGTTCATTTTCAGCTTTGTGCACTGTGTGATAATGAGTCATAATTGTTCTGCTAAACTGAGCTAACATTATGTGTGAAGAACAACATGTCCCAGACTAGCAATGTTTCACTCTTCAAATTGGTTGATAAATAACAAAGGAATAGAACAGGAAATAACCAAATTTACTATTTAGTAAGACCAAACAGGTACCATTCTTTGGCCATTTTAGATCAAACAAATGGAGAAACAGGGCCATATTTACCACTGCAAAGCATCCCTTTCTCTTTAACAACAGTCTGTAAACATCATGGAACTGATGGAAACCAGTTGTTGACATTTTTTAGAGGGGAATGTTGTGTCATTCTTGTCTGATGGAGGATTCTAGCTGTCCAACAGAACTGGGTCTTTGTTGATGAAATCTTTGTTTTGTGCCAAATGCTTTAAGATGATGAGGAGTCTGGACTGCAGGCAGGACTGTTCAGAACTTGGAGTCTTCTACCACAAAACCCTGCTTTCGTAATGGGTGACAGTTTAGCATTGTTTTGCTAACATATGCAAGGCCTTCCCTGAAAAACGATGCTGTCTGGATGGGAACAAATGTTTAAAACCTGGATATACTTTTCTGCATTGATGGTGTACACGATGTGCAGGTGTAGCAGGTTTTCACACTAATTAGTTTCTTTCACAGACACATACATAAATGACACATTCAGCAACGGCAAACAAGCTTAAATCACAGGCAACCGGACTTTTGAATCAGTTCTTTTTTGAAAAAGGTTTGAAACCTGTCCAGAAGTCTTTGTCAATTCTGGTAGCTCGCACTGAACAATTGGTGCTGTTTTTAGGGACATGGAGCGCATTCTAAGTCAGATGCAAATTATTGATCCACCCGTTGCTGTCCTGGGTCGTTGCAGGCTATTGTTTGGCGTGAGTGGAGTACTTGGTCACCTGAATCCTGATGAGACTACTGATGTAACCTCTTTGGAATGTGTTGTAGGACACACTTCAAAAAGAATGTGTTGTATGATGATGTTGTAAGCACTGGGGTGTTGGAATCATAGTCCTCCCCCTCTGTTTAGTGAAGGCCTTTCTCTTTTGACTAAAATGGTTTCTTGTACCACTCTTTCAAACCATCTGTTCTCCCTGTCCAAAATTTGGACATCAATGTCATCAAAAGTGTGTCATTTGTTCTTGAAATTCAAGTGGACTGCTGAGTCTTGCCCCAAGCTGCTGGCCCTCCTGTGCTGTGCCACACACATTCAACATGTATTCTGTCAAAAACATTGACAAGAACAATAGTAGGAGTTATGGGTTTCCTCTCGAGTTCTCATTGCCAAAATCACATGTACGTGCACAATGAATCCTGAATGAGACACTAGCACAACTTTACATGCAACAACGTAACAGAAATCAGAGGCGATGCTAGGATTTGATCTTTGGGGTGGGGGCTTATCCCCCAGTGAATTTTCGAAATCTCACTGCCAATTTACATATATTCATATTCAAAATGAAATAGTTTTGTCCAATTAAAACAGTTAGTAATTCTATATTGAATTAGAAACAGAGTTTCAGAAGCTGACATCATACCTGCCAACATCTACTAATATCAATGAGAGACACATTCATGTTAACAAGCAACTGTGGAGTTGTTTATGTTTTCCCCGAATAAAAAAAAAAAAATCTACTCAAAACTATGCATTTTCCAGTCATTTGAAGAGCATTTTACTAAATTCATCGGGTTGATAAAACAATCTAAACTCAGTATATTATGATGGTAGAACACTTCAAACTAGCATTTAACCTGAACTTTATCTGAAAGTTATACTTGGAAACCAAACTATCGCTTTTTTTACACACTAAGCATCATGACTAAGTTTTGACTGCAACATGGTACTTTTATCACAAAACATCTTTTGCATCCTATAACACCTCATGTAGTAACAAAGCAAGCTGAAAACCCCACAGAACAAGTTCCTTATCTTCCTAATCCCTCCTACTGACCTGCTGCCAATCAACTTAATTGATTGTAAAAAGCTTTTCCTGCTGTTTCTCATTTATACCACGTAGATTTATTATTTTTATTGTCCCTGTCCCAATTTGTTTTAACATGTGCTGTTGCCATAAAGCTCAAAATGATCTGTTTTTAAATAAATAAATAGTCTTGGCTCCGTTCACTTGGTCCTCAGAACAGTCTGTGACAGAGCTGATTGAGAGAGTGATCCTGAAGGTTGAGCCAGCCGCACTTTATTACAGCAGACAGTTCTTGTTTTGCTTTTAACAAAAACTCCCACGGGACTCAGGTAGCACCCAGGTACAAGCAAATCTTTTGAATTTCAAGGTGGAAGAGAAGTCCGGCTCATGATGCTTAAGTAAAACTTAAATTCAGCTGACTTTTGGGAAGAAAAAGAATGTTTGTTTAGCCTCGGGGGGCGTTGTGTTGGGAGTGCACAGGTCCAGGGGGAACTGCACTTTTCACGGTCCTGCGAACATCCTTATACAGGAGTCTGTGCAGATATGAGCTGCTGATCAAAGGAAAAGTTCAAATCCAAAGCTGAAACAGCTTTTTCTGCTTATCAGGTCATGTTGATTTGTTCTGCCCCTAAAAATGACCCATCAGAGAGGTAACCCTAGGCCACATGTGAGCGATGCTCATGAATACCAAACATATCACTGTCACACATTACGTTAGTACACGTTAATGGCAGGAGGCAGTTTGATGTCAGTGATTCAGTCACAAGCCCTGTTAAGGAAAAGCCGAGCAGAAACATGACAGGTCCTAAATGGTTTTAGCCTGAAATTTATTAATGTAGTCCTCATCCCTAAATGGCTTTTTCACACCAAAATGTGATGTTACCAGCTGCATACCACAAAAATATTTTCCGTTTTCACTGGTGTCTCATTTTCATTCTCAACATCAAAGCAAAATGTTTTAGCCACTACAAAGTAAAAACATAAAGATGGAAAAGAACTTGTAGTGTTTAAATAAGATATTAGGATTTTTATAAACTTTTTTTTAAATCCCCAAAATAACGTTAGGCGTTGTCTTATGTTATCAGTTTTCTTTTTATTGCAAAAGCAAAACTCATAACAAGGTTGTCCAGAGTTAGCTGGTAAGCTGATTTACAATCTTGCTTTACAATCCTATGCAGTATTCTGAGCCATCTTAAACTTAACTGGCTGCAAAAGTTCATCAGTTCTAGGTGTACATCTAATGACTACCGTAGTTTCTGTACAATTTGTGTAGTGGTTCATGAGATATTTTGCTAAACACAAACAGGACCGAACAGTTAATGGTCAAGTGTTAAGCAAAAATGTTGCACTATTGGTGCTATGTGTAAATATGTTTATCACAATCACACCAAGTTTTTGCAAAATATCTGAAATTGACTGAATTTTAGGAAATTTCAGATTTTTGTCTTTGGATGTTTCAATAAAATTTGACCAATATTTCAGTAAATAATTATGGGTAATCAGTATTAGCTCCTACCACAATCATTTTAGTTCAGTTTCTGTAGAATTGAAAGAGTTCCATTTTGTTTCAGGTCAGTTGACTGTAACAGCCATCTTGAATCAGATTGACTGCAAAATTGAATCACTTGTAAATATACATCCAATTATAATTTTCTGTAAGTTGCATTGAAATTTGTCCAGTGGTTTTATGATTTTTCTAACAAACCCACAAACAAGCAAACATTAACAAAAGCATTATCATCTTTCAGCCTTTGGTGGCAGACAGTACAAAAAAAACAAAAAAGTAATGAAATAAGAAATGTATCATTTTAATTCATGCTGAGCAAACTGATACTGTAAGTATTCATATATATGATGGGTGTTTTTAAGTGCTTGGGGAACCAGAGCAAAACATCCTTTTCACATACTAGGTCTGCAGCAGTTGTTACCAAGGCAACAGCACTATTTGACATTTTTAGGGGAAAAAATATGCAGCATTAACCCTAATGCCAAATTAACATTTTGAAATCCTTCTTCTACTTCTAGCCAGCAATTTTTGTTGTGAGAAGTGGTACTACATATACAGAAGCTGTTTAAGACATCTTCCTTAAGTTTACATTCACCTCCATCTCTTCTCACTTCAAATACAGCATACAACTTTAATCATCTTAAACATAAGAATTGGTGGCATAAGTTTGAAGATTTTGAAGACTTTCTTTTATCCACCAATGGTCCAATTTATATAGGTACACCCTCAGAAATAATAATAATATGTAGTTAAATGTTCTTGACAAGGTTTTGACATAAGTCTAAATGGACACTTACCAAATCTTTTTGGCTGCTAGAGTTAATTTAATTCAGATGTTTTACCAGCACACCTCTGTAAAGTGATATTTTATCATGGTGGAGAGGGTTGTGTGCCTGACCGATCCTAGGAGCTATACTGTCTGGGTTATTTGTCCTCGGTAGGATCTACAAAGACAGACTGGTCTTAGGAGACAAAAAGATCAATTCATAACACGTGTGGGTGTTAAAAAACAAGGAGCTCGATGTTATTTGCCCGAATCTGGGTCAACGGTACCCTACCCTGGAGCCAGGTCTGGGTCGCCGGCCTTGTTGGTCCACTCTGTGCGATGCACCAGTACTACAGCATGATACTACCACCACCTTGTCTGACAGTTGGTACAGGTTTTTGCTAAGGTGAGCCTCACTGCAACTCCTCTAAACATATAGAGATTATTGTTACTGTGACCCATTGAGTCAATCTTTGTCTCATCTGACCATAAATATTTTCTCCAGAGGTGTTTGACTTATAGTTTATGATGATGTAAACTGGCTGAAAATGATACATTTTTCACATTCATGGCAGGCTTGAACCTTGGTGATTCCTGGACATCCTAACCAGTTTTCTTTCATCTGAGGGTGACAATCCAATTAATACTGTCAAGCAAATTAGTTTTATCCTGACTACCTGACTAAGAGAAACTACGCTGCAGTTGATCATTATCACTGCTGCAAATTTAATAGTCCTTGGCCATGTCAAGTTAAAAGACATCATAGAACCTTCAGCACCACTTGTCTGAAAACTTACGTATGTGCATGAATGAACAAAAGGATAATTAATTTATTATTAAGGGAAACTGTTTTGCCAGAGCAGGATACATATATTTATATTTACACACTGCATAAACTCTCAAATTATTATAAAATACCATGAGCAATCATATTTTACATAAAGATGGACAAATAAAAATCTGTTTAATACTAAGGTAGAAAACAGTAAAAATGACCTCCTAAAGTGTTTCTTTTTAATGACAGCAGAGCTGAATGAGTCTGGAGAAAAGGCTCCATTGTCTTTATAATGTGTCACGGAGAGGGATGAGATGAATGGTTCATGATGGAGAGCAGTTTGTTCTGTGACCTACTGTCCCTCACTGACTCAAACGTCTCCAGGTACTGTCCGACAATTTATGCATGAATGTATTTCGACTGGGTTATGTTTCTGACATTTTGGTCTGTTGCTAGGAACTTAATGAAGCCAGTGAATTCAAAATGTGATGCAAACTATTTACATGTGTCTGCTTTTAAATGCTTAGAAATGAGATTTCTGCAGCACAATTAGAAATTGCGTAATTTAGTCTCAAACACGAGGACTGCAATGTTACAAATTACCTCATATAAGGAGCGCTATGTCCAACACTTTTGACATAGCGCTCCTAATGGACAAAGTTGGGTTTCTTTTTGTGTACACAAGCTGAAAACCAGTCTACTCCAGCTTCTAAGGATTTGCCCCGGACTTTTGTCGACTCTTAATGCTTTTGCGTAGCCGGGTGGTAGTTTTTACCACTTGGGTGTAAATGTATCCATGAAAAAAGTTTTAAGTGTAATAAAATACTGTTTTTTTTTGTTTTTTTTGCTTTTGTAACAGATACTGAATGTAATGACTGTTACTTGTGGTATATGTTGTTCTGTTTAATTTTGCACATTTATTGTGCTCAAAGCAATCTAATGTAGTTACAAGGTTTAGTCACAAGGAGGCAGTGTTGTGCAATTCTAAACCGGATTATTCTAAGGTTTTGCCCAAATGTATCTTGGCATTTGCGTTGTGTGGTCGACCACTAGGTTCTCTGGAGCTAGAGCTAAACTCTAATATTCACCGTCCAATGTGAATTTTGGGAAACTTTGCAGAATATAAGTGACAGTACTATTTACAATTTCCACTTGCCAGGTGCAAGTCAGGTCTAATCCTTGTGTGTTTGTGTCTTTTTGTGCAAAGCCAAAGCCCACTGGCATTTTTTTGGGTATATTTTTATTTTCATTGTTTGAGTAATTATCTTCATCTGCAAATTAAATTTTGGTTTGCCACAAGTAAACAGCAGAACAAGGACTTTTGCAACAGTCTTTTATTGTTTGAGAAATGGATGAACAAGGAAAAGTGCAAGTTATTGCATTATTTTATTTCATTTGTTTTTATTTTGTCTCTTAAGAGCGACAAACAACTGCAAAATTAGAACCCCAGTTTTTGTGTCCTGGCGTCCAACCAATTTGTCCAAGCTACGATAGTGTCCCTTGCTATGCGTACAACTTGTTGAATGACGAGACAAGTTTAAGCTGCTTCTCTGATTGCCTGAGAAAGAATTAATATGCCTGTTTGGGGTTGGATGAGGAAGAGTGATAGTGAAGGAGCGATAATGAAAGCGATGCAGCGGTGTGACGATAAACACATCTTCCAACTGCAAACACGTGTTTGCCCTTGACGGGGCTTGGATGCAAGCTCCATATTAAAATGACGAGGACATGGTGATTTGAAAGATTTCACTCTAAAATTTCAAACAACATGACATGATTTCAGTGCGCTGAGTCGTTGCAGTATTTCGGAAAGCCTTTTGAATGATATCAGAATGTGCACTCATTGCACTGATTTGGCTTAGGACACACGCGTTACGGAAATAAATGGTGTATCTCTGAACCAAAATCACGTCAGCAGAGACTCTATTGAAACTGAGCTTATTTTGGTTGCTGTTTTCTGAGGTGATGTAAACAAATGTGCTATTTGTGTGCGCACTCCCTCGTAGCGTTTTTTGAACACCTACACCGACACCAAGCTGGCTACAAATGTGCTGTTTTATTAAACCAGAGCTCCAGCCAAACACATTACCTGCTCATAATTATTATAAATGGCTTCCATTTTTAACAGCTTCCCTCTTAACTTTATGATGCCTCGTATTTTGATGAACCGCAGTCAATGTCTTCTTCCTGTGTGCTGGCCCCCATAAAAGAACATGGTTTGTCAGACAAAAAACAGACAAAACTGTGCCTGTATCCTGCCTCTGATGTCATTGTGTCAGAGTGATTGCAAATAAAACACTGCAGAGAGTTACATTTCCTTTTCAGTCTCTATTTATGCAGTTTCTCAGGGAGGTACATGTTGATAAGCATTTTTTTTTTTTTTTATCAGCCCTGGGTGCCAAAAACTACATTTAAAGAAAAAACAAAATATGACAATATGGATATTGTGTCAAATAAAAATACCATAAGTTGTCTTTATTTGTTTTTGTAGAATGTTTTAGACAGGTCCTGTGAACACGTTCATTTGTGGATTCTTTTACAATGCTACACTGTAGGACCAAAAAA
>JAVKLF010000038.1:22257002-22272669 GCA_034783495.1 Millerichthys robustus
TATAGTATATGTAGTACAGAGTGTGAATGCATTTTGTAAAAAAACCCCCAAAAAACAACTAACTGCCTTCTGTACATGTCGTTTATATTCTCAATTCAAGGCAACAAAGGAGCACATAAAAGTAAAAACACCAGCAGATCATATAATGTAAAAGCCCTTTTCAAGAAATACTTTTTAGTTTTTTCATTATTAGGCCTTGGAGCTTGTGAAAGGCTGTGTCTGGGATGTATGCCCTATCCAATTTAAATTTGTTTGCCTAAATGATGAATGTTACCGTTTAATAAACTGTGACAGAAAATTATTACTGCTGGTCAGGGTAGGTCTGTGAAGGTCATGTTAGACTGTGATGGTTGATGGTTTAATTGTTTTATTTTCTCCCTCAGACATGACATTGTGAAAATTGCTCCAATGGTCTGTTCTCAACTTTGTTGTAGCCCCAATTTATCAATTATCCCCAAAGATTAGATTTTCTTTTTGGTTTGGAGGGTGGGGGTATTCACTGCTGAATACCTTCACAGTGTAAAATGCAGTGTTTAAAGTTAAATTAATTTGTAGTTGAAGGATTTCAAAGGTTACTATGTGATGAATTGTACCAATTCTGACAGTTTTATTGATTTCCAACATTACCCAGCATATCTTTAATCTAAAGTTCCTGAACTTTTGTTCAGACCTGTCTTTTTCACATATGGGACTAAATAGAGTGGCTTGGCATACTAGACACATAGAAAAAAACAAAACATTGAGAAAGATGTTGCAGCCAGACAACTGGTTGTGTACTTCAATCAGAAGATATAGACTACACTACAGATAATAGAGGAATCTTGCAGAGCTACATTTGTCAAATAGACAGATGCAACATTCCAGTTAAATGCTAATGTTGTCCAGTGTACCAGGGCTTTGTGCAGGATGTATAAATCAACAAGTTTTTACCATCTTTTTTTATTGCTTTTTTGTTGGTGGCTTTAAATCATTTAACTTGTCTGCCTGATTTAAAAAAGTAAATAATTTGAGGCTGTTTAAGGATATTAGAAGTAAATAACATCCTTTGATCCACATTACATCTTAAACTTTTATTAATTTTTAAAAAAAAATTAATAAAGAAAAGGTCTGTACTCTCTAATACTTGTAACTACAAGTATGTAACTTATTATAATTTAACTTCTAATACAAAGACGCATTAAAATAAACACTTTCTTTTAAATTTGAAAATAAAGCAAATATTGATGTGATGGACTTGCAACCAGTTCAGGGTGTACACCACCTTCCACACAATGACTGCCAGAGATAGGCACCAGGTCTCTGAATATAAAAGGAGGAAAAGAAAATGGATGGATGGTTTATAATACATATTGATGGCGTTTCATCATAGTCTGTGCAGCCTCATTAGATTTCTCACAGCTCAAACTGTCTACCACATGTAGGGATGGTAATGCGTCTGCTTGAATTTAAAGGACATATGTCTTCACTCCTAGTTATATTATCACAATGCCTATGCAGATCTAAATTTGTAGCAGAAAAAAGTAGAGAAGAGTTTTTCAAATGTCAGAGGCATGTAGGAAAGACATTCGGAGCCAGTCCAGGCTGATCATCAAAAACTAAAATCAAAACAATCTATAAACACTAATGCCATTAGCATTTTAAATATTTTTTAATAAACATTTTATTTACTTTTTGAAATGTAGAAACTATTTGATAGTAATTGTTGAATTTCCAGTGCTAACATTTGTCTTCAGGACAAAAATATAATTAGCAAAACTGGAAAGCGGCAAGGTTTTTAGGTCATAAAAGTACCCAAAATGTACATACATACATATATGCACAAGCATACACACATCACTTTGGTAACACTGCTTCGTTCAACCACAGGGTCAATAGTGGCAGGATAGCTCAACTTGTCAGTGGCTCAGCCTTGAATTAGAATACACATTGATTGGGCAGAACATCAATAAGGTGTCTAAGCTTCTTAATCCTTGTTGTTGATGTATTGCCTTTTTGCATTTCGGTTCAGCTGAAGTTGAAATGCTGGTGGCAGAAGGAGGAAGAAGTGGTGGCGGCTCAGGTTGGGTTTCAGTGAGCTGCTGTTTGCTTTCAAAATCTATAAGAAGAGAGCAAGACTTTAGATTGAAAGTTAGATTAGAGTCAGTGCAGTTTTCAGTTGTGAGGTCATTCATAAATGTGAGCTGTATTCTATATCCCTGCATCCATACAATAAACAAGAGTCACTGCTGAGGGAGTCACTCCATCACCTCAGTGCTTACCTCCAAGGTTCCAGCCCATGAATGGTAAACACCTTTGGGTGGAGCTGCCCCGGGCTGAGGGGGCACTCAGGGTTTGACAGAAAGTGCATGGTGACAACTGCCTCCGCTCACCATGACCATGACAGAATGTTGAGGAAAGAGCGCTTGCTTTACATCTGACTGACAGTAAGTTAATTGACTGAACTCCCCCAGCGTTGCTGACTACACTGTTTCACCCTCAGAGGCAACTCAGTTCACCATCTAAGATGAAGATATTCATTTTTATTGGAGGCAGGCAGATGCACAAGAAGACCTGCTGGGACTGATGACATAAGTCCTGTATTATATTAAACCTGCATTTCTGTCTGTGTTTGTGCTGAGACAGACTGTAAAGACTTATTTATTTCAGCGAGAGAGAAAAAAAAAAACTACTGTGGAAATTACTTAGATAGCTTTCAATGAAAATGATGGTGTATTAATCACCAAACTTAAAACAAGCTGATTGTTTTGAATGCCAAGATGTGATTTTGTGTATCCACTGCCACATTTAAGTAGCCTACAGGAGAACCTCTTTTTAAAAACATTTTAAATTTGAATATCCCCTTCCACATGCCTAAAGAAAGCAGCTAAAGCTATTAGCCATTAGAGTTCTGTGAACATTATTTTTTTTACATTTTTTTCTTGAAACTCCATTTTAGCAAACTGTAGTACAATCTGGAAACACTTACAAAATAATGCATTAAAACAATTTATTGACATGAATGAAATGAGTTATTTGGTGCTCGGACCCCGGCAGAAGATTTGTACGCTGTAGATTGACATGAGTTCAGATGAGTATTCTAGAACTTGTATTAGAGTAGTCTTCCCTCCCGGAGCCCGGACATTGGTGGTGGAATAGGCCTAATGAGGAATGAAACTGGAGGAGCTTGGGAGCGAAGGAGGAGATGGGGGGGAGGAGGGTGAAAGTTCAGCTGGCATGCAGATGGAGTTCAGACGATGGGCTTTATAAGAGGCATCCGGTGCGATGATTGGCTTCGAAAAGGGTATGGTCTTGACGTTGATTGGCTGGATCATAAGTCGCATGGTGCAGGCGATCCAGGTGAGACTTTACTGATATGAGTCTTCCAGTTTGAATTTTCACTTAAGCTTCATGTTACTGGTACACATAGACCAGACTTTCAAGGTAAATGAATCAATTTCCTGTGGGTAATGTTCACTACTCAAATAAAGGGAACACTAAAATAGCACATCCTAAATCTCAATAATTAAAATGTTCCAGTTAAAAAAAACAAAAATCTTTTTTCACTACATAGTGAAATGCGTGAGAACAAAAAAACATAAAAACGTTCAATAAATTGATCAAATCAAAATTATTTTTGCATGATTGGTTTTGGTCTCTAAATAAAAGTGAAAAATCAGTTTACAAAGTTAAAATGAGACACAGCAGTGGGTGTGTGTGCCTGTAGGACTTCTTTTCAGTGCCTGGTCATGCTCCTGATGGGATTCAAGTCTGGGGAAAGGGCAGGCCAGCCTTCATCATGCAGGAACTGCTGACACACTTTCAGCCACATAAGGCCTAACATTGTCATGTATAAGAAGGAACCCAGGGCCCACTGCACCAACATATGGTCTTGAGCATCTGATCCCAGTACTTAATGGCAGTCAGGTTAAATGCCTCCTTACACCATTATTGACCCACTGCCAAACCGGGCATGCTGGAGGATGTTGCACACAGCAGAACATTCTCCTTGGCCTCTCCAGACTCTGTCACATCTGTCACATCTGTCACATGTGCTCAGTGTGAATCTCATCTGTGAAGAGCACAGTGACCAATCTTGGTGTTCTCTGGCAAATGCCAGTCGAGCTCCATGGTGCCATGCAGTGAGCACAGGACCCACAAGAGGGTGCAGAGCTCTCAGGCCAGCCTCATGAAGACTGTTTCTAATGGTTGCTGGAGGTCACTTTGTAGGGCTCTGACAGTACCTGTTTATCCTTGCACCAAAAAGCAAATACCAGTCCTGCTAATATGTTAAGGACCTCTGATGACCCTGTCCAGCTCTGCTAAATTAACTGTCTGTCTCCTCCATGCTTTTGAGAGTGTGCTGGGAGACACAGCAAACCTTCTGGCAATGGCACAAATGAATGTGTAATATGAGTGGATTTGGGCTGCCTGTAAAAGCTCAGTAGGGTCCAGGTACCACCTCATGCTACCAGCAGTAACACTGACCCTAGTCATGCAGAACTACACTAAACAAGACAAGATAATGAGGGAAAATATTGATGTTATCCATCTACAAAACCATTTCTGTTTTTAGGGTTGTCTTACCATTGCCCTTTAAGTGAACCCGTTGTACAATTCATCAGAACCAAAACAGCTGACACTTATTAACAACTCTCTGCGACTTACCTGACCTGCTCAATATCCCAGAGGTTTTACCTGATTTGATTCTCTGATTAAAACATGTTCCTTTATTTTTTCTTAGTAGTGCAGTGACTATAGTGACACTGATGATGCATACTGGCAGGATAATGAGAATTGCCTTTTATGACCTGATGGTATACCAAGGACTAAAATTTAGACATGTCAGTCCATGAGCACATTCTTGGAGTTACTAGAAGTTACATGACATGTCAGGCACCAATTTTTTTTTTAACTCCCAATCATCATCACCACATTTAAAGCAAATGAAACAACTGAAATATTTATTAACTGAAAGATTTGTATACAGCAAATTCTTATCACAACACAGTCTTCAAATGACATTTAACCCAATGAGTGAAAGTACATTGGCCACTAATTTGTAAAATTAAAAGAGTTCTTCATCAAGGTTCTTACAGGAAAACAACACATCAGAAGCTAAATCTGAAATTGCTTTCTTTTTGTCTTAAAAACAAGTGAAGTAACACAATATGTTTTTGGCATCAACTGAGACAAAACACAATTTTTTTTCAACATTACATTACTTGTGTATAATTCAGATCATACAAAAGCGTTAGTAAAAAAAAAAAAAGCATCTTGTCAATGCAGTGAACAGTCCTCACCTTGTTTTCAGTTGGCAAAGATTTCTGAAAAATAATTTTTTTTCACTCATTTTAAGTTCCAAAGTTTGTATTTGTCAAGTTTTAGTGAAGGACATTATTCAGAGATACGCACAATTTAAATCCTAAAACAATGAAAAGACAAACTATGATAGACACTAAAAGGGTTAAGGCAAGAATACAAAAATAAAGAAATAGTAAAAATAATAGAAATGTCGCCTCTTTCCTAATAGTCTTATGACACCCAGACCCTAAAGAACTGTGCTAGTGAGAATTATTCACATAATCTTGTGGATTTTTTTTTTACAGTAGCCTTCCATTTACACAGTATTTACAGCTAGCTTATACAGGAAAAAAAAGGATTTCACAAAAAATTAACACATTATCCATAAACACAATGATTAATAAAAAACTGTATATTTTTTCATATTGTCAGTATGTAAAACATTTACACATAGACTTGCAAGTAGTGTTGTAATCATAATTCATATGAAATTAATCAACAGAGCAACCTAAAAACCTTTTTTTAATGTGGTCTTTTGTACAAATGTTTCCTTTTGATTGCTGTCGAAAACAATAAATAAAGCCATTTAAATGAATTTTCATTGTATGGGTGTAATTTGCACAACAGATCTTCAGTTTGACAACATGTATAGGAATAAAAGAGATGTGGCGAGAAACGTACTGGTGAGACACAAAAATGAGTGTTGGAAAACAGAAATGGCAGTGCAACATTCTGCATGCTCCCTTCACATCAGTTAGTCAAACTAAACCAGTGATATTCTCTTCGCACAAATATGAAACAAAATATACATTTTAATCTGTTTTTGTTTTGGATTAAAAACAGCCATGGCAAAACATTTTTTTAAATGACTAGTTGGAAAGAAGTAATATTGAGTTGAGTAAAAACTCTGCATTTTAAAGATACCCTTCAAGCTGGTTCCAGTTCCATTTTGGAGTAAAATGCACCAAGTGAGGTGCAGAAGTCATGCAGTTGTTTAAGGTTGTATACTTACAGTATAGAACCTGACTTTAGCTAATGTGATGTTTTTTTTTATGCACTAATCTATTTCACTCCTCTTTAATGAATTAAAGTGTTTTTCATTGCCTGCTTGTTTTTACATATTTGTGTTTATTTGTAATGTCATCTTAAATTGTCGTGAATCTTTGAACAATTTTTTTCTGATATCTAAAAATATAAACATTGGATATGTATTTTTGGAGCAAACTGACTTTGAGACAGTGACCTCAGCAAAGTATACTTAGCAAACTCAAAAATGACAGTAACTAAAATTCATAGTGGCAGTGCCTGAGCCTGATCCACCAACCTGTACTATGAGCAATAAGTGACTGGGAGATCTGAATTTAAAACTTTGCCAACTGTGCCCGTTTGTTAGCAAACTATTTTGTGAACCTCTAAATGAATTCTACATAAATTTTTAAAAAGCAATCATTAGGTCAAGATAGCTGACACCTGGTTTACCTTTGAAGTTGGCCCAATTCAAGATGGCCGCCACAATCAGCTGTTCTTCGAAAACACAAATTATGTGACGTGGTAGTGACTGAGCATCATCCTCCAAATATTTTTTTTAAATGAAACACGCTGCACAAAGTATTTGTTCCAAATAGTGGAATTACCTTTTGGAACAAATGCGGTTTGTCTTTTAACAAAATATTTCAGGTACCATTGGACTAATTTCAGTAACACGCTACAACTGATCAACTTTTGGATTCAACCCAATTCAAAGAGGCTCTCAAAATTATTTGACCCCAACTTCCACAAAATTGCTTATATAGCAGTGATTGAACTAAATTTGGGTGTGGTAATACTCCAAGTTTCAATAAATCATGCAAAATATTGCAAGATATTGTGCATAATGTTACTTCAAAGAGCTGAAAGTTGTAGCTGAACAGCCAAAACGTAATTTTTTCAGCATAAGATAATTGTATTCTGAAACTCTAACTTGAAAAATGACAGGTTATTTTTTTTCTTCGTTTAATTATTTATGGTGAAAAATGAATTCAATTATGTAATCTGTTTTTGTTCTGAAGAAAATTGTTATCTCTAGAGGAGTACAAGTGCTGCAGCTTCAAGCAAACCAAAGCGGACAGTTGGAACCAGCTTTGAAAGGAAACACAGTTTGTCTTTTAAAAAGAGATTTTTAAATAAAGAATGCTGCAAACCTGATTTCTGCTTTTATCAAGTCACTGCTTCATGGTCAAAGGCAGTTCTACAAAACATGTGTTTTAGTGCGTGAAACAAAAACCTTATTTCCATTGTTTCCTTTTGTCTTGTGGGAGAAAATTGACATGGTGCAACAACAACACCAACACTTGGAAGAGAACATTTACACTTTTAAGACAAGCTTGTGGATCCTGAAGAGAAGTGTGGTGTAAAGACACAAAGCAGGAGAGTGGGGCTGTGTCAGAGCTGTGAACTGAAGCAGAAGGAGCACTGGACTATTCTGCCTTATTACGCCTGGCTGTCTGTAAACAGATTCAACACTCAGTGACCTTCTAGCATACTCAAATCCAAGGCGACGTGACATGGCTTTAATTATCCCAATTCTCTCCAGATTTTTCTCTTTTTTGTGCCCCCCTCCTTGTCATTCTGAGCCATATGCTGCTGAGCAGAAAAGCCCCGGGAGACGCAGAAAGTCCAGGTCATCACAACTTGTGGTGGTTTAATCAACAGCTTGGGCTGGTGCTTGTTCTGACTTGCAGGAATCGGCTGTGCGTTGCTTTCACTCCCTTTTGATTAAACGGGATAGTTGTTGTAAATGTAAGCATGTGGTGGGTGTCCTCATCAAAGAGAGAAAAGTGATGTTGAGGGAGATTGTCAAAGACTGAAGTGTTATTGGCCTGGGAGAGGTACATCCCAGTTCAGAGTCTGCACGCTGTGAAGAAGCTGATTTATTTAGGGGTTTGGCCTTTTAAAGACCTTAAGTCTGAGGGTAGCCAAATGCCACCAGTGAACACTTTGTACCCGTCCACCCAACTTCAACTGGGTCACAAACTTACAATATACCTTCCATCAGCAGATTTAAATGTGTATCCACAGACCTATAAACCTATAAATGTACTAAAAAAAATATTGTACATGAACAAAATCTCACTCTTTAATTCTTTCCTACTGATGTGATTTTCATTTCCTATAGTGGATCTGCCATGCAAGATGAAAAGTGCAATAGCAAAGAGGAAATTCATGGGTATGGTGATGGAAGGAGACACCAAAAAAAAAAAAAAAGAGATGATGGCAATGACAGAATGATACACAGAGCTCAAAAAGAGTTTGATCCTAATCATCAGTTGTGACTGCTATCAGGAGCTGCTGAAGAAAGAAAAATCCAAGAAGAATGTATAGTCCACAGTTCACTGTTAATCATGCCAGTCTGACTCTTGACATTAAATAACGTGGAGTAAAGACAAATGATATGGAATGATTGAGTCATACCAAATTGAAATCGAAAAATGTCACCAAAAAGAGAACCTACAGCTACATTGTTAAATGACCACACCTCAAGTTAGTTTAAAGTTACATTCCTCCCATTCCAAATCATTTTAGATCAATGCGTTTGTGACGTTTTCTTTAGGCAAGCACCCAACATGTGGCCATTTTTTTGTCTCTGGGTTTTGTGGTTAGAGACACGACAAAAGGTTACCTCAAGACAATGAGTGAAATCAAATCAAACACATACACAACGCGGTGACTGTTGGTGAGAGTGACCGTGACCTCAGTCCTCTCCTGAGTCACACGCACACACTCACACACCCGCATACTGCTTGTGGCTTTGAGTCGCGGCATAAAAGCGCAACCTTGACACCCCCGTCTGTCCAGCGTGTGTGTATTTTCTGTGCACACAATGCCATGCACGTGTGTGTGTGCACGAGCCGTGTCCTATGAATCCGGAAAGAAGGTTGAGAGAGTGTGACGGTCCCGAAGTGATGGGAGAAGAGGAGGAGAGTTTTAGTTGTTCTGAAGGCAGTCGAAATCCACCGAGCAGCAAACGTTCCCGTTCTGAGGCAGCAGCATGACAAGACGAAACAGAGAACATTAAATACTGCATGATGAGCTCTATTAAACATGTGGACTGTTTTATCTCAAGGCAGAACATATGCTTCAAATTATTGAGCTGTTTACAAGAAAAAATATAATTATTAAATGTAAGCATAGCTTGCTATACCTTTTCCCAGAAACCCAAAATAAAAATTTAAACACATAAACAGTGTTTAAATGTGTCACATTTCACGTTTCATGTTTCTTCCTGCAGTTGAAGGAGAAATGCTCCACCAGCTGCACACCCACACACCAAAATTTTAATTTTTTGTTAGCGATGTTGTTCAACTTGATCATATTTGGAGCAAAAATATTAAGAGTTAAATTATAAAAGTGGTAATTTGGCAAACATGTTGGTTTCTAAGATTTAGGCTGCTGACCCAGGAGCATAATGTGACTCTGAGCAGTTTCAAACTTGAAAAGTTGAACAACACTAATAAGTTATAAATATAAATACTTATAATAATAAATATCTACTGTATGTGTTTATTATTGCCTATTTCCATCATTTTACAAAAAAAAAATCTATATCAATCTTTCATATATTATTGTTTCCGCTCATAGATCAAAACTTGTCTAATGCAAAGTAAACAAGTAATGATGTGTTAGATTTTTTTTTTCCAAACTGCTTTGTTTTCTAACATCTGTCAAGATGGATTCTGTTTTTGCTTTACAATTGAACAAAGCACTTATAGCAAGAACTGACCACAATGTAACCCTAATCAGACTTCACAGCAGCTGCATGAAATATGTTGTATTTTATTTATTTCTTTATTTAACGGAATCCCCATTAGTCCTCAGTAAGTCCTCCAGTCAGAACAAACAGAACAACATCACAATAAAACAACACACAAACTTTAAATAGGTTAAATATGAAACAATCTCCTGTGCCTTGAATTTGAAAATTCAGTTGCTTAATGAAAACTGTTGTTCTCCTGTGATTCTCCTGAAAAAAAAACAGCTAAAACCAATAGTTGTAAAAGTTGAAGCAAAAGGATCAAGTTGAGATGAGTTTTAAATTCCAAGGATAATTAGAGTTCACCCCAACCTGTCAAATTCTCCATTGTGTGTGTGTTTATTTTTTTATTTCTCTATGGCTTTTACTCTTTTCTATTTAGCTGCAGTGATCTTGGGAATCAAAGCACTGCACAATTCACCATATGCCATTCAGTTCTCTTTTCTTTTGGCAAAATGATGAATGGCCTGTACCTGTATAGCCCTTTAACCCTGAAACCTGAAAAAAACCCTGAAAACAGTTACTTAGAGTTATAACATGCAAGGCTGATGTCACATCAGACGGCCAGTATATCAGACTCAAACAAAACTGTAACAACTGATGACGCTGGTTGATGAAAACCTCCTACTCTGTAAGTCATGGAAAGGAGTCATTTGCATTAATATGCACTTTGAGTAGTCCAGCTGTCCACAGAACAGAAAGGCTTCAATTATTACACACACAGAGGGATATTGATGTCCTTCCCTGGTAAAGAAGTCATTACTTTAGGTAATATCTCACTGAGCTGAGACTGCTAGCGGCTACTTGGGAAACAGCTTCTAAAATGTCTCCAAACATCTGTTGCATTAATTCACTTCTTTCTGTAAGTTGAAAAGGCTTAAATATGTTCCAAAAAATGTGTGACAAGCTTTCCATCAAAATGGTCAGAATGGTCCCGGATGTTTCGATACCCCTCTTGTCCTTGTCACCAGTTTGACTTGGCAACTCCAACAAGCTGTGGTTTAACACCTACACAAGAACTCTCCTCTGACAAAAACATATACTGGTCTGCAAACCACACCAACAATAATTAACAAATATGAAAATGGAACTGTTCCAAAACTAGCAATCTTTGCTTAAAACATTTAGAAGGAGCCTGCTGTCAATGTGGGTTCAAAGTGGGCAGAGATGAAGCCATTGCAGGCTAGAAGTGGGCAACAAAACACTGTGGACGAGCAAGAAAATAGTGTTGCAAAACGTGTACACAAAAATACAGTATGCTGTGAGTTTCATTTGACCAAGTGGCTGAACAGCTCATTGGTCACTTGGTTGGAAACATGTGGTCCTATTCCCCAGCTGTTTCTACTTGTTACCTAGTTAGTCTCACATATAGTCAGTGTCTGTGCTCTCACTCCTTGTCTTTGCATTGTTTTGCCAACCATGTCTCTTGTGCTGTATGCTAAGTGTCCCAACCAGTTTTGTCTTTTTCTCTAGCCCGTTTCCCGCTCTAGCTTGTTAGTTTTCTAGTTTTTGATCACTAGTACTTTTGCCTCTGTTAAGAGTGCATTTTTTTGTTATTCCTGCCATGCCAGCCGTTTTATTTAATAAAGTGCTTTCTGTTACTCCTGCGTCTCTGTACTCGCCTGTGCCCCGGTCTCTGCTTGAAAACCACCTCCATCTCACTCTGGAAACCTGACACATTTAGAATTCAGTGAGACTAAATTTTATATATACACACATTTCTTCACAATATTGAGTCAAGTTTCAGTCACCAACTGGCCTCTAACAAATACCTCCCCCAGTGAGATACTACGTACCTTTTGTCTTTACATAGATCAGCAGAGCTTTTTACCACAATAATCCCATTAATGGGAAACATACAATGGTATAATAAACTAAATATTCTTTACAATATACATTATTACGGTTAAAATTAATTATGCTGAATTTCATTGACAGGGTTAGTGCCTGTAGAACATGTACTCGCGGCTTGTTTATTTACCTTACACTTGCAGGTAGTGCAGGGGGACTTGGGCATGTGCCATGTGTCCCCACTGAGGCGAGTGTCACCTGTGGGGTCTTTGCACGTCTGCTGGATGTCGTCCAATAGGTTGTCAGCCAGGCAGGGGTCTGTGACGCATCGTGGGCAGCACTCACCCTCTGCCACTGCCGTGTACTCGCATGTCAACGCAGGACAAACGAGAGGCCAGCAGTCTACCTCCCCCTCCTGCAAGGGTCACAAACCAAGATAAAAAAAGTAGTAGTTGGTGAGTGACGTAGTTTGGTTTATCAGTGTAGATGCAGTTACAACAACACTGATGTGGTGACATCTTGAATTTAAGACGTGGTAATTATCTTAGTCACTCACAGCTGAGCAGCAGATCAAAGACACATCAGCTCAGGAGATTCTATAATTTCAATATAACCAGTTCCTTCTCCCCAAGCAGTTTACCCACATTTTAATGTTTCACAAATGCCTTTATTTTTTTGCGGGTAAAACACTTACAGCCTATTCTGCCTGTGAATGTGTTTGTGAGAGTTTGTTATACAGACCATGCAGCGGCACTGCTGGCAACCGTACAGCCAAGTTGCTCCGCTGTGGTAAAGCGTGCGCCCACTCTGGTCCAGACACTGAGTGTTGGGCCTGTTGTCACACACAGGACAGCAGAACAGGTCCTCATCTGGGTCGCCACAGTCACAAGGTCTCCTCCTACAATATGTCTGCCCATCCTGAAAAACAGAAATCACAATGTTAAAAAAAGTAATTCACCCAGTACAGTACTTACTGCATTCCCAGGGGTTTGAAATCAGCAATTCAATATATAATTCAATATACTAAATTATACATATAAAATTAAGTAAAAACTTTAAAGCTAAAATAAAAACGCCATTTTAAAAATGAAACAATAAAATAAGAGAAAATGTGTCTAACATCTGAACATAACCACATAAGGGCAAAAACAACTTTTTATGCTGCAGAATCTGTTCCATAATCCATCTATTCGTGATAATATACAGCATTTGACAGCTTTAGTTAAGCTATACAGGTTAGAGATGTGCAAGCAACATTGAAAACCAGGCAGCCCAAAAGCTCACGCTAATATTTTGGAATACATTTAGTTATTTTGTTCCATAAGTTGTTTTAAATTAACACAAAGCGTACTCATAGAATTGTTACAAGATCCTGCCTTCTATTAACAGACCAAAAATATTTTTTATAGGATAATTGTTGTCAGATGTATAATCTGACAGTACAAAGACCTGAACCTTTTGGTTGGTAGTCAATAACAAGTAGGTGACAAAATAAAAGGAAATTTTCAAATTCCTTGCTATTTCTCTTCATGTCTATAATAAACTCTGCTTTAAAACTGACTGTAGCCTTTGTACATAATTTTATACATTCAGTTTTTCATCATTTTAACACTGCAGCCCAATTTACGACATTTATGCTATGTTCAGACCTGTCATTAACATCCATCAAGTTGATGGCTCATGCTCACATACATGTGTCACACTGAGTCAACTGCACCTGCAATTTTATCGTTTTGTATAAAAGTGACATTAACAATAAAGATCTTATTGTATCATATCTCATCTCATCTATGTGAATGGGTAAGTATGAATAATTGTGTTACTTATTGTTAGCTTGATTACTCAAAAAAATATGGTCAGACGTGCATGACTGTTAGGTGATTTTTTAAAATGTTGGCATGTTAAGGTTAATTAAATTTTAAAGATTGTTTTCATGATTATTATTTGGTCTTAATAGAAAATTGTATTGACTATACTCATTAAAAGAATGGGTCATTTAAGAATAGTTCACAGAATTTTATGTTGCTGTAAAATAAAAATTTCAAAGAGCAATTCGACATAAGTCTGAAAACAAAATGCTGTCTATTTGGCGTTTCGTCTAGCATCCAATACCACGTATGATTGAATCCAACAGATTTTAACCTTCTCCGGACACTGTTGCTGGCTCTCTGTCTGTACCTGGAGAAAACTTTATGGTCCATTTTACAGAGCACAGCCAGCACTGTCTGGCCCCAGGATGATTTTGTTATAGAGATGTAAAAATGTTACATAAAAAGGCTGTTAGAAAATGTATGACAGCCATAAAATCACTCTGCATGTCATTAAAAGGGCAGCGCAGAGCCACTGTTTTATTGATGCATATTGTCCTGCTATGGTAACTGCTCAGTTATGTGGTGCTATTTCTGATGGCCTTGGTCTTTAGAGTTACGACCCTCGGCATGCTGAGAAAGTACTGCCAACAGCAATGTGCCAGTAGAGCACATTTACGATAGCAGCCTGCTAATTTTAATTCTAGCAGTAAGCCAAATTCTGCATGCAGATGCCACACTGTTGTGTTAACCAAACAGCAGTGGTGCTTGTTTATGACAACTTTGATGAGAGAATCTTTCCGCCAAATGTTTGTTTTCCTGGCACTGTCAAAAGGAAAGTACATATGGGCTATTCTGATTGAAATTACTTTCTTCAAACACTTTTGGCCAAAAGACCAAAAAACCAAAAGCTTTCTAGAAATTAGATGCTAAGATTTGATGTAATTATCTAATCAACTTTTTATTTGGCTTTAAACGTTTCAGACAATTAAGGGTTAGACTAAAATAGGACAATATTTAGGATGCTCTGAACTGATTGTAAAATTTATATACAGTAAATAGTTTAGCTTTGATGTTTCAAGTGGCCACCTTGCTTACAGTCAGTTTAGTTGGTCAAACAATGTTTGTTTATTTGTAATGAATTTAGATGGGAATGAAAATTAAGAGTTCGTTCTGAAGATCCCCACAAAAATCCCTTTTATATGTTACTGAATTGAAAGTCTGGGACTCACCATTATTGATGCAAGATTGATGACTTTAAACAAACTTGTTAGTTGTTAGCTCAAGTTTTAAAGTACCTCAGTCCCCAAAATTAGCTGCTTTGCTTTTCTAACCACAGCAAAATTTAGTGTTATGTGGTAAGTGCCTCTTAAAATGTTGCAGTGACAATCTTCTAGCTAATTTTAAAAATAAAATTATGAGTAATTAATCAAAAATAATTAGTGAATATTTATCCTGGTCACTGAATAAGGTAGCACATTGATTTAACAATATTTGTTCAAAAATTTATGGCAATATTTAAAAAAATTTTTTGCCAAAATCTGTGATTTGTTACTACTATCCATTTTGTTCAGTGTAAATTCAAGGACTTTAGTTAATCCAACTTTTTCTTCATCTTTTAGTTTGTTTAAATCCTGAAACCTTGGCATCTCCTAAAAATATTTCAAGCTCTTTCAAGTGTAATATTTTGTTTAGAAGAAACCTTCTGAAAATATTGTAGCAGTCACATTTTTTTACATGCTCTTATTTCGTAGGTCAGAGGCTGAATCATTTTAGGAACAACTTCCCAAAATGATGTAATTTTACATGCTTGGTTAAATTTAGACCCACACTGTTAACTCAAGCCTACTTGCAAACTAATTTCTGGCTTTGCCCCAAGAGATTATGTAAGATCTCTCTTTATTAAATAAGATTGAACGTTCTATGTTTGACTAAAAAGGCAGTACACCACTATTAGTCATCATGATCCATCCATCCATCCATCCATCCATCCATCCAT
>JAVKLF010000038.1:22305881-22321248 GCA_034783495.1 Millerichthys robustus
AGAGAAGAGAAGAGAAGAGAAGAGAAGAGAAGAGAAGAGAAGAGAAGAGAAGAGAAGAGAAGAGAAGAGAAGAGAAGTAGAATTACATAGTGCCATATTCTGGATGACCTCGAATGTTAGTATTGTCAGAACAGATTACATTTTATACAATACTAATATTCTCTTTATGTTCTTGAAGAAAAATTTAATTTGTTTACACTAATTATTTACATGGCAATATCTGTGCAACTCTTCTAGGCTCAGACTAATTTTGTTTTATAATGAAATGCGTAATTTTATATCTGTGATGTGATTACTCAACTCCTCGAGGTGTGGCTCGACCCAGAGGAAGATATAAGGAGGTAGGTCGCTTTAACACAGGACCAAAGTCCAGAGCGATGCGGCGTTTGTTTGGCCCAGCTGAATATCTTAGAACTTGGCAATTGTATAAATAAATGTTCAACCCTATCGTGAATCTGTCTCCGGTATTTTGCTTCCCACACATGGATCTTAACATGTAAATCTTACATTCTGCAGCCCCTTCTTTTCAGCTAGCAGAAACGTTTATTGCCACAGCTGTCTCCGTCACTGCCTTTACTGAAAATAGCAGTTCTATTTGTCTATGTGTGTATCTACATGTCTGAGACAACTACAGCAAGGCAAAGGAACAGGTTGAGGGGTGTATTTCTCTCTAAACGATGGAAAAAGGAAAAAAAAAAAGAACAGAAAAAGTTTAGTAAGTGCTCAAAGTGAAGATTAAACCAAAACATAGGGCTGACCTAATTGAGCAAGTTCATTAAAAATAAATTATTTAGTATTTCTAAGCTTAATTTATGACACGATTTAAGAGATGAGCCATAATGGGCTGAAAAATCTATTAATAGTCACATAACAAGTGTGTAAGCATAATATCTCTGTGTAATGTGTGCGGCAGCTTATTTCAATTTAGTTTATGATACCAACGTAAGACAATTTATCTGCATAAATTGCTGATGTTAAGAGGACAAAAAACATCACTAAATATACAACTAAATGTGAGCAATAAATAAAAGCAAAACCCTTTGCCAGAAGCTATTAAACTGGTTCCACTGTGCAAGAACTTCTATCAGACTCTCATTAGGAGCCTGATTGCTTCTGTACTAATAAAGCTCACTCTTATAAATTAATTACACTTATTGACACAATCTATCTCCAGTTCTAATTATCATATCAACATCATCAGCGAAATGTTGCCTGCCTATTGAACTAATGACTTCAAAAAGATGAAGGGGCACCACTGGGGCATCCCAGAAGGTGGGGGTGCAAGGAACAGGATATTTTTCTCTCCTATAAGCTTAAATTCAGACTTTCCTTTAGTTTCTTATTCTGTTTAATAAATGACACAAAAATGAGCACAGCAGAGGTGATATAATTCTTCATGCAAACTTAAACTTGTTGTAATTCAGTAATTCAGTACTAATACGTCTACAAGCAATTGTGAAACAAATTACAATGCATCTCATTTATAGTTGTTATATTTGTCCAGCATATTCAACATAGAATAGGCTGAAGTAGTTTTGAGGTCTTGTAATCCTGATGTTGAAGTTTCAAGCCCAGGTGGCAGGAATGACGTTCGACATAAAACAATTACCAATTTCTACCGACGCTTTATCAAAGGTTGCAGCCAGACTGCTCTCTCCCTTAACCCAACTCACCTCCGATCTCCACCCTTTCATCTGGATACCCAAAGCAGATGCCGCTTTTCGTAAGTTCGAAGATCTGTTTCTACCAATCATGACTCATCTGGCAATAAATGGCATTTGAACTGAAGGGTAAAACTAATCTTTGCAGATCTTCTGTAATGTTGAACAATTGTGTTTTTCGAAACACAAGTGTTTGAAGGATTTTTTTTACCCCCTGATTTTAAGTTTCCACACATCCTGTTATCTTACACAAAGAATGTCAAAAAACATGTTTCCCCATCTTTCTCTTTATTTGTCTCATACCCGCTTTTATTTGTTTTGTTCCATTTCCCCTGCTGCTCCATTTGTGCCCCTATCACAAGATATTACCAGTACCCCTGCAACAAGGAACAGATATTGTGAGCTGGAGCTGCAAGGAGAGGATGACTTCCTTCACAGAAGGCCCCTGACCTCCAGGTAAACTATCTCACTGCTTAAATGAGCTAGTTGCTGACTTGTGACTTTCAGACACATGCTTATACCCCAAGATTTGCTATTTGAGTTTCCCATTACAGGCTGTAGATTGCTTTCCAGTGGGTGGTGAGAAGGAAATCATTCCAGCTCTGCTGTTGCAAGCAGCCACATTCATGGCCATTGGGTGTCTAAGTACCCATTTCTGAATTAGGTGCAGGAATGACCAACGGGAAGCCTGTGAATATTCCACAGTTTAAGTAGCTATGAAAACGAGTAAAAAAGAATTCCTTGTAACTAGCAGAACAAAAGTGATGTCATAATTAGCATTCACAGTAGCAAAGCACAGCTCAGTGATGTGCTGCACAGAGACATTTGAACCACTGATAATAATCCCAGTTAAAAATATGTATTTACAGTATATTCAAGGAAAGCAAAACATTCTTTGTTGTTTTCCAACAAATCATATTATTATATGTAAAATTATATGTGAGGTTCATTTTCTTTTTAAATGTAATTTGTAAAAAAACAAAACATGCTGAAAATTACTATTTTTAAGTAAGAACCTAATATTGCTTAAAGGTGTAGGAATCTGTGTTTGTTTCTTTTGTTCTTTTTTTTCCTGTTGTCTCTTTTTTACTTTGCCTGTCTCTTGTTTTGGTCCCTCCCACACTCACCTGTTCCCATTTTTTTCCCTTACAGGTGTTACTGATTTACATTTATCAAGGTCTATTTTTATTCTGTCTTTTTGATGGTTTATTGTCAGTTTGTTGTGCCACACACAGCCAGTTTGTTTTTTTCCCCTTTTTTTTTCTCTCCTAGAGTTTTGTCTAGTAAATACGTTTTCTGCTGCCATGTCAGCATTTTTGTAATAAATCAGTTTTCCGTTTTACCTATGAGTTCCTGGAGTTTTGTGTTTGCTCCCGGGATTCTTTGTGCACAGACCTGATTAAAGGATTGCGTATCACTAGATGCTCTTCATTATTTCAGACTAAGATCAACTTATTGATGGAGTTGTAGATGTTTTTGTAAAACGTTGATAATACATTATGTGTAATTACTAGTAGAACAAATCAGAGCCGGGCAGGGCAAATGACCTAGCCCTTTATGCCCAAATCACAAAGCTCATAATAACATAATTTTGCAACTTACACATGCCCGCAACAGCAGGGCTTACAGACTTCAGAACTATGGAGAGCGACTGTGTGATTTTGAAGTGCAAAAAACGGACATTAGGCTACACGGTCACCAAAAATAAAACAACAAAACTTCAAAGCAGTACAGCACCAAGGATAGCGACCGCATCATTTTGACACCCATTTTATGTCAACTCAGAGCCTGTATCAGTAGCTATAAAGTAAGTCAGATCTCCTATCCGGGCTCTAAGGGGCTTGTAATGGGAGAGCGGCACGCCCCCAGCCCAGACCACCAAGAAGCTTCGCCCCTGTGGGTAAAAATTTGTGTAATATTTCTATTTCTTGTGTGGCATTGCATGAATTGTTAAGTCTTATGGAGATATAGTCTAATATTTGTAAGATTCAGTGGTAGAGAAAAAATGTTGTAGAAGTATATTCAAGGAGGTAGGGAGTTTGTTCTATAACTTGCCGTTTCAAATCCTGCTCTGTCCATCTCGGCCATTGTGTCAACTGCAAGAGGGGCTCATGAGGTTCATGAAATACTTTGGCAACAGACAGACATAATTCATTGGTCTGGAGGATTTTAATATTACTTCCAGTAATAACTTGACACACCTGGAACATCAGTCGGTGCAGTCAAAACTGTCTAAAGCCTTTTAAGTTGTAGCCACAACTCAACTTTTGATTTTCTAAGCATATCTTCCAACAAATGCTAGAGAGGAATGAGTCACACATCCCTCCTGTAAACACCAACCATTAGTTCTGAAAAAATAAATAAAATAAAAATACACAAGTGCAGCCATATAATAGATGCTCAGGAGCTTCTGCACTATCTCTTCTACAACCCCCAATTTCAGAGTACTCTCTTTTTGCTGCAGTGTATGTTTGTAATTTCTGCTGAGCTTTCCTGCTAATGAATGCGCAGCAGAAGTCATAAACACAGAAATAGAACTCCACCCTCAGCTGCAAGAACAGGCTGAAGAGACCAAAACAACTAAGTTGCCAGCCTATTTAATCATACAAATACCTCACTTCATTTTGCATCTGAGGAAAGGTAGTTCACCCTTAGCAGTAATCTCTGTTGGGCATTTTATGGAACATCACAGATAATGACTGCACTTACAAGACAATAAGAGCCTAGGCCAGGCTGTCGGTGTGGATTAAAGATGCATTAAAGAGGGTTTTTACTGCCATAATGTATCTTCAGAGGGCTAAAAGGATGGCTGATCAATACTGCTGACATGACAATTAATTTTGCCAGGTGCTTGTGGAGATTTTTAGTCCTAGAGCAAGCCTCCATATATTTCAAACCGCTCCATGATGGAGGAGGCCTGCTACAAGCAAATCCCCAGAATTACAACTGATGTGGATACACAACCTACACTTTACAGAGCAATTAAAGAAATGAGTAGGACAACCCATTTTTATTGGTCTTCGATAGGTTATTTATTGTGTTAGTTTAGCACATTTGTCATTTAACTGGAAGGAATCATTGCTGTTTCTTTTACTTTTGCATTAACTCACTATGCCATACTGGACATAAACCGGAGTTATTATAATAAAATAAAATAAAAAATGTTGAATTATTATACGTTCTTTACCATGTTTGTGGCAAAGATAGATACTTTGAGTCAGCTGTGAGGTGCCATCTGGTTATGTAGGAATTTTTCAAAGTTGAGGTTTCAGTAGTTTGTTAGACATAAGCTTGAAAAAATAAACAGATTGACAAGGAGATAATTGAAGTCACATTTTCATGTTTAAAATAAAATTAAAAGCAGATGTACATAAATAGTCTTCAGAAAGTTTTGTTTCCTTTAAAACATCAAAGTATTTTTTTCTAAATTTTACATCCGATTGTACTTATTACATTTTTCTGTGGCTTCAGATTGCTTTTGCCACACAGGAACAATATTTTTTTTTATAGATTCACAAATGCCATTTCCACGTAGATGGCGCTTAAAACGTATGCTCCAAAAGCCCACTCTAGAATACTAACAATTTAACAATGATCAAATTTACAAAAAAAAGAAAGAGACTGTTTTTATTTGGTTTTTGAACAGTTATGCAATAGTACATACACAAAATAATGACTTGGAATGGAGTCAGCAGATTGCATTGACATTTTGAGTCACAAGCAAAAAGTTAAAAAAAGCAAATTTAACACATGTGACCAGAAAATTAGTCTCATAATGTCCTAATACATCTCAATAATCCAGGTTGAAAAAAAAAAGGTGATTAAGTCCTCTGGACCGGTTCTTTTTGTTGAAATGTTTCATCTCATTTCCAAGAGACTTCTTCAGTCTGAGGAGTTGGTTTGAGAGAGGAGTAAAGAAAGCCATTTTGTAAAGAGAAACCACTCGTTGTTAAACAGGGGTGGAGACCACCGGGTCCAATTGTTCCCCTCTTACAATGCTATTATTGAAAGTATGACTCAGCCCTCTGAGAACAATAGGCTGTGATTATGACTTTAACGATCAGTCGTTGGGCTGAAGGTCCCCTTTTGCACATGAACAACCAGTTTTAATTGCCATCATTCATAAATTGATCCACTATGATCCACTGCTTATAAGGCTGAGTTTACCTGTAACTCCTAAACTAAAAATATCTCTTTGAGAAGAGATGAAATGTTTCAACAAAAAATAACCTGTCCAGAGAATTTACTCAACTTTTTTTGATCTCGCTATGATGATCATGTGGAAATACACCAGTAAATATCATTCAGGATCATTTAAAAATACTATTAGTGTCACTTTATCATACTTTAATGCTTGCATTTAATTTGAAATGTAATCATTTGTTTGGTTTTAACCAAAACCCAGAGGGCATGAAATAATAAAGTGCATCTGGATCAACAGCAAATGTTTCATTTTATTTTCAATTGAACAAAGTGTGTTTTAGGATTCAGCAGTTACTGCACAATTAACTACCAAAGAAACAACTGATTTTTTTACACAAACAAACAAATGAAGTAACGAATGATCTGTAGTGTTGAAATAACCGTGTAATATTTGGTTATTTTCTCTAATGACCAATGTCATTTTTTATCTTAGGGCTGCATTTTAAACAGCAGAGTCAAAGGATTTCAAAAAATATATATTTTCCTTTTTGTACCACTACATTTACACACTGGAAAAAAAGAAAATAAATGATTGATTAAGAATGTAAAAAAGTCTGCTAGGCAGGTTTTGTTTTGTCCCAAAGGGGCCCTTACCAAGTAACTAACACTCTCAGTGTGAAGTTGGCACTGCTTGACACTCCCAGATTAATTTTACCTCTTTCCCTAACGTTACAGTACAGCTAGAACAATGGTTACTATTTGCAATTCACATTCAGCAATTTATACAGAAATATATTGTGTGAGCTGAAGTAGTTAACACAAACAAAGAACAACAACAACAAAAAAAACAGACGAAAAAAATAAAAATAAAAACAGGAAGAGTAATTAATTAAATAAAAAAGCAGCTAATCAGAAAAAAATACAAACTCTGCTATTCAGATTGTTTTACAAAGAATACATTAAAATATAAATGTAGTGTGAAGCAGCTGAAACACTGTTATCCCCTCTCACTGTTATGTCATAATTACAGTAAAAACATCTGGAACAAATCATGTAACCACAGATCAAACATCTAACATTGCTTAAAGGAGAACGTATCACCTGACACTTTTTGTGTCAGAGTTTAAACTATGATCATCTTGCGTTGACAACTGAAGTTAGAACGGTTTCAGTTGAAAGCTTGAAAATAATGTTACGTGCAATCGTGCATCATATTGCAATGCTTTACTCAACACATTTGCCTTTTGATTTTAGAACATTTTTACTATGTTTTTATGTACTGTGTGATCCATAGAAAACTTCTGTTTGCACACTGCAACTCGACCGCATCCCTCCATCACAAAACAAATTGTTCACCTTATTACAGAGTATAATTTAAAGGTAAAAAGGTATACCCAGGTCATGGTTTGGTGTTTACCTTGGCACTTTGGTCACAATTTGGTAGAGTTTATTTTGCAACAGTAAAGGAGAAACAAATGCAAAACACTAAGTTCTCTCTCAGTTAGCATTTTTCCTCAGCTGAGCTCCTGCTCTTCAGCTCCTGCCACACCCACCTCACTCATTCCCTGTTAGTCACAGCTGCAGTTACTCTCCCACTTATGCTCAGCCCATAAATTCTGTCTCTTTCTATCTCCACCCCAACAGAGCATTATTGGTTTCTACGCCCCATTCCAGTGTCCTTACATTCCCCGTGTTCATTGAGTGCTCCCTGTGTTTGTAAGTGAGATTTTGGCTGACACCACAGCTTTCTGTGTAGTTTTTCTAATAAAGTGAGTTTGTTTTTCATTGTGTTGAGTCTGCATTCTGAGTTCCGACTTCCTGCTGACCATGACAGTAACTTCATAAAAAAAAAGATCTGAACAGAAAGAAGTTCTCTGTCCTTAATGAGTTTTCTTCTTCTTTTCATAAAAAACAAAACAAAACAAACAAAAAAATTTGTTGACCTACCTGACATTTTTGTAATCTAAATCAGTTTATGTGGCAGACTTTAATCTGATAGTAACACTTCTGCCTTTTTTAAATCTATTCTAATTTGTGCAAATGTTGTGGGGGTATCGACACATCAGAGCAGCCATGATGGAGGAGCACAATGTGAGGAGTTTCTATAACAGAAGATGGTTGCGAGATAAGCTATCCCCTCCACCTGAATTCATTGCTGACACACGCAGGTAGGCAAATGACACCCCTGTTCTCAGCATGCTCTGCTGCTGCTCTGCTCTCTGATAAGCTGAGGTTTACCGCTGAGAGGCGAGATATGGTGGAGGAATTGCTTGTGACCCATGCTGCCAAAATCTGGAGAAGGGATATGCATCATGTTGAGTCAAATTTGATTATCGGAGAACAGTTCTGTTTCACTTGTTTACAGTTTTAGCTACAAAGAGAAAATGCACTATTTATATTCTTTCAAAACATGGTTATAATCCAGTGACTCAGCTCCTACACACACACACACACACACACACACACCCACACACACACACACACACACACACACACACACACGCGCGCGCACACACACACAAATTTACATTTATAGTGTACAAGGTACTAACAAATGTAAAATCTAATGCGATAATGACTGTTATTCTCTCTTTCCTTATATAGCAAAATCATTGAGAAAAAAATAATTAAGAGAGACTTTGCACACAACATAATCTTCAAATAAATCATGCAAAGAAATGCTGTTCAAAAAGTCCATTGCAAAATAGCATCACATTGCAATCTAATGGTCTTGATTATGGTTGCTCTTAGCTTCTGAGCTAACTGAGTGAAATCCACTCACCAAAGCACATCCAATGGTTGGCTTTAGAAAAAGCAGGCTGCCAACAGTGTTCAGATGAGTTGTTTAAGTATCTTTCGAACTTTTCTTATCCAGTGTGTAAATTAACTCTCAATGGCTCTCATCTGTCTGGGTCAGCAGTGTCCGAGGTGCCAGAGAAGGTGGGGCTTAGCTGACTTGACCAACAGGGGGCCTCAACTGATCTATTTTGGACAATTTGGACAAACATGGCTGACACCGCAGCTCATGTTATTTTTAGTTTTTGCCCAAATTGTGAACAAATTTATATTTTCCATCCATCCATCGACCCATTAACAGTTACCCGCTTCTTCCTTTCAGGGTCACTGGTGCCCATATCCAGCAACAGCGCAAGGGGCGGGGTACACCCTGGACAGGTCGCAAGTCCATCACAGGGAGCGACATAGAGACAAAAAAACATTCATACCTAGGGACAATTTAGAGTTACCAATTAGCCTAACAGTCATGTTTTTGGTCTGTGGGAGGAAACCGGATTACCTGGAGAAAACCGACACAAGCACGGAGAGAACATGCAAACTGTACCCAGGAATGTCCTCGGCCGGGATTTGATCAAGCGACCTTCATACTGGGAGGTGACAGCTCTACCAACTGAACTACCGTGCTGCCCCACTTTGTCTTTTCTTCTCATAAAATGTTATTGGTCTAAAACCCTGGCCAAAAGAGTGGCGGTTGCACTGCTTAAAGGCATTCCTATAAGCAGTGCTAAGCTCATAATCTTTAAAGTGTAGCTATGCGACTCATATATGACTAGGTTAGAATAATCCATCCAGTAAACTGCGGTCACCTCAGTTTGAGGAATCGTGGTGGATTTCTGAAAGGCAAGACCAAGTTATTTGGTGTTCAGGTTGACTACAGCAAAAACATTTTGCCACAGGCAAAAAAGTACTAAACTCTTGCAAACTGTTGTTAAGTGTGTGTAGTAAATGAGAAAATAGCATAAACTGCTTTGTAGAACAAAGCAATAGTTAAACAGCCACTATAAAGACAATGTCTCACAATGCAAAACTAATTTAATCATACAGCCAGCATGAAAGCAAAGTAAAAACCTAAAATGCATTTATTAGAAACTGGTAATTATAATGCACTGATTATTATTTAAACTGTCAGTTGTAACAGCATGAACTACAGCATACACACAAAAGAAAGCAACAGCAGGGTAAAATAAGCAGTATTTCCAATTTGGTTCTTTCAACTTTATTACTTTTCCTCCACTAATTAGTGGTTTAGAAAATCTGAATCCCACAACTCACAATGCTAAAGTAAAGTAGCTTTGAAACAGCAGCTTTGTCTCCAAACTACACACACACACAAAAAGAACATTTTGAATATTACTGAGTAGTAAGCCTGTCATCCTGACAGGCAGCACATGAAAACGGTGTGGGATGGATGAGCAGTGGGAAACAGATAAATGATAACAGCAGAAAGACAGAAGGTGATTGAAGTGACAGCTGAGAAATCTACATCAAAGCTGGCTCCAGATGAGATTTTATTACTTTGTGTGTGTGCATGTGTGTCTCATGGCGATGGAGGTCTGAAAAGGTAAAAGTTGGCATTAACGACATGAAAGAAATACAGAACCTGCCATATCATCAGATTAGGACACGTATGCATTCTTTACAGCTTTTCAACACAAATTCTTCAACACCATGGCACTTGTTTCCACAGGCTTGCTGTAGTCTACGCTCAGGCAATACTGTGATCAGTCGGTCCATCATGAGGCTATGGGATGGCTAATTGGTAGCATTAGGAAAAATCCTGATAGGCCAGTTGGGTTTTTCTTTTCTTTTTTTTTTTAAACGAAGGCCATTTTATATAGGGCATGACTGATCTTTGATAGCAATTAAATCACAAAACATCCAAGCGAGTGAAAGTTTTTTAAGCACTGCATTTGTAGCTAATGATTTCTAAAAATGTAAAACTTGGAATACAGAATAAAATGTCGACATGAGCGGACACTGTGGTAAGAAAATGTGTAGTCATAAAGTAGCTCATTTGCAAATTAGTAAAAAAAAATGTAAGCATATATTTTGTAAAATTAAAAACTACACAATACCATTTAGATGTGATTCCACAACAATCTTGGCATCATCAGCATATACAGTGTTTCGAAGCTCAGCACACACATTTACATTGTTACACAGCTGAGAAAACAGTTACAAGATGTTTGTAATGTTATGTTTGTCACAGTGTAATGACTCAATATTAGTTGAAGCAGTTGTTTTATAATAATAAAAAAAAAAAACTTGTACTTATTTGGCTAGCTATTAGCCTAGCTTGGAATAGGCCTACGTTGTTTTTATCTTTTTGCATAGTCTGTTCTCTATGACTGACATTACAGCTGATAAGGTAATATCAATTGATAACTCTTTGGCATAATGTTACTTCAAAGTTGATTGGACTTCTTTAAGACTTAATCGTTTTAACTTTCATTTTTGATACTAAACTATTTGAGTATTTCTAGAATTTTGAGGTGATAAAGAAATTATCCTCAGCAGTTACTGTGAGTAACAAAAACTACACAGCTTAAATTTAATGTCATTTTCAGTTTTTCTTCCGTCAAGTCCTTTTTCATGTGTGCGCATGCAGCCTGCAGTGCACCATAAATCAGTTAGGACCCGAACATCTAAACTAAAGTGTTTTGGAGCCTGGAGCCTCCAAGCTTTGTGGTTTTGAGTCCCAGTAGTGTTTGAAATCAAACTTTTTACACCACAGCTATGTTACCAGGTACATTTCTTTATTCCATTAGTGCAAATCAAATCCACTGCAGCTCATAAAACATTGAAGGCAACATTTGTGTCGGGGCTAAATTGGCTTTATTTGAATTTTTAGTTGATTGGACAGGGGAGGGTCTATCTGGAGAAATCAAACTAACACAAGTTGAAAAGAACAACTTTATCAATAAACTAATGCATTATTTATAAACACCATGCAATTTGTGTTCTACACAAGTTTTCATATAGGGAACAGAAAATTAAATCAGTTGAAAATTATCACTGCAGGCTGAATGTTTTTAGTAGGTAATAACATTTTTATTCTGAATTTTGACTTGGGCCTCACCGTTTCTTCTTTTTATTGAAATGATTATTTTTTTTATTTTGGAATCATTTAGTACCAAATATAGAGCAAACAGACTTTTTTATATTATTCCATTTCCACTCTGCAGTTATTGTCACACTGTTTGATTTTCAATTTTCAGTGGTAAAAGCTATAATGCAATAAAAACAAAAGTTGTTTTTTGCTAATATTTGTTAGAAGGCTACAAAGCCTGCAAGTAAAATGCACAAAAGTGGCAGAATTATACTTTAAATATAGCATTAGGTATGAATGTGTTATTTTTTTTTGTCAGTTGCAAAATATTACCTACAACTTTAACTCATGATAATTTTTATTTGGTCCTAAGGTGTCCTCAATGGTCTTGAAATTCCACTAAGATATTTAATGTAAATTTATTAAAACAAACTCTTAAGTATGCATATTTATTGGCAGTAGTAAAAGAGCTATGGAATTGTATTGGATGAATACAAATGCAATCTGTGAAAGCACATTGAGAGTCAAGATGTCAGTCTTGGTTTGTTGATACAACACAACATTTTCAATCAGTACAAAAGCCAGCTAATCAGTTTAGAAAAAATGCCTAGTTTGTTTGTTTGCTTGTTTGATACTTACTTACATACATAGAGACATTAATTTCTTGACCCTTACAATGAAAATTACAAGGTACTAACCGGAACTTTCTAAAATCAAAGTACTACGAGTTCGACTGCACTGTGATATAACAGCAAAGACAAAAATTTAACCAATACAATTCCATATTTATTTCCACATATTTTTATCTTTTTTACATCACTTTATAAAACTAGCAAATTATTCTCTATACTGATTTGATGCAGTAGTATATCACTATATTAGTGACTGAGGACAAAATACCACCACAGATTTGACAGAATGAGGACAGTATTCAGTATCGCAGAAATGTATTTTTTTTTCTGGCATATTAAATTATACTAAAGTGAATCTGATAGAGCAGAACGCATGATATGATTTTTATTTTTGCTGCTCAGCAGCCACATCCAACCGTGGGACCCAGACTAAAAATAATTGCCTCAAATGATAATTGCTACAAAGCTTCAAAACCAACTGTTTTTTTTATTTTTATTTCTCTGTAAGCTTTTTTCCACATGTGTAATTATTCATAGCTTCAGATACTGTTGTTTTCACACAATTAAATGAAAATGGAAGAAAAAGAAATGCTCCCGAGCATGAAACTACATGGCAGAAGTAGCACTAAATGTGTTGTTTCTATCAAAATGGAATGAGGGGAGGAAATAATTATGTAAACAGAAAATTAAATGCATCCTCTTGTAGAGGAAATGAAGGTTGGATCTCTCTTATCCACTCCAAATTCTAATTTCTCTGTCCTTCAGCAAAACCCTCACCCCCTCTCTCTTTATGATTCAGAATACATTAGTCTGAGTTTCATAGCTATCTGCTAGCTGGTTGCTACATAGTTCCTCTGTTATCATCTGAGATAGAAAATGAAAGCAGCACGAGTCAATGCTTCTGTTCTTCGCACTGCTGTTCATAGCCACTACTCAAATCCTCTCTGTTCAAAGTTCCTTTGTCTGTACAAACCCATCCCGGGAATGAAACGGACCATTAACAAGTTTAGCCCACTCATTTTGCTGCTGACGGGTTCTGCAGAAGTCTGCTGATCATTAGGCTTGCAGCGACGACAATGCTGATCAATAATCTTTCACCATATTCTGACTAAACTATCGGTTCCTATTTATTGTGCTCCGAGGCGTATGACATAATGGAAGCCTTTTTTAATGTCTTTTGAAGAGACGTGTATTAGAAAAGGATGGGGAAGAGTCAAGGAAAACAAAGAGTAAGTAAAGGTAGACTGAGTCGTAACCCCTCATTTCTTTCCTACTCCTAGTCATTACAGGATATCAGCTACAGTAAAAAAGGCTCTAGAAGTGAAGACATTTCTTCATGTGTTCATTCAGTCAACATGAGGGCATGCAGAAGGGCTGCTGGATGATTGGAGTCTGGTATTTTTTTATATATAGCAATACAATGAGCTTAAAATATGTGGTTAACACATGAACTACATAGTGGTAAACCAAAAAAATTCAGTTTTGGTTGTCAGTTTTCAAGCAGCTATGCTGCTTCATCACATTCAAGTGGCTCCAAAATTCTGCGTTCATACCAAGGCCACAAGAAGGATAAGCAGAATAAAAGTTTAAAACCAGTATAAAAGCATACATGTTTCATGTGATGTTTAAATGAAATCTGCAGCTGTTATTGTTAGTAGTCATTGAAGGCCACAGCATTGCTGTGGTAGAAACATTAATTAATCTCTTGTGATAAAAACCAACAACAAAAAACAAAATGTGAGGTAAAATGCCCAGCCAACCAATGAGAAAACAGAAATAGACTGGTGCTGTTAGACAGACTGATTGTGGTGAATGTGTCTGGGCCTGCTGAGCTCCTTTAAGATTACAGAAATGTAGCCAGAGAGAGAGAAAGGGAATCACTGTGCTGAGAGTCACTCGAAAGATACATTTCAGTTTTGTAACAGGAGCCCATCAAGGAAAGGCTGATAGATTTGGTCTGCTGGTCTACAACTAATACAATCCCTTCTATTGTATTGTTGAAGACATTTTGCTTTATCCGAAAACTTTCTCAAGGTAAAATGGGGAAATGTGGAGTGCTAAGCTTTAGGCTTCGTGAGATGTGTCGTTATGCAAGATAGATTTACATTCAGTTAAACTGACTCCCCTCCAAATGTAGAGTTAATAGGCCATTTGTTTGCTTTGCTTTGGTCACTTAAAGGTGTCACTTAAAATCTATAACGCTCTCCTCTGTGTAAAGTTGTTCATTCTCATTGGACAAAAATGAATTTTTTCACATCCTTTCAAACACCTGAGTAGGGGGATTTAAGAGCCAGAGAAGAGAAGGTTTAATTAGTGGAATGGTTGCATTTAAAAAAAGTAAAAAAAACCTGTCCTATAGTAGATTTTGTATTAAATACTTTTTGTTTATAGATATTTAAGTCAAAGAAGAAAAGAATCAGTGCGCAGACAGAGGTTTTTGCTGACAGTTTAAACTGAAAGTAAACTCATCACTTGCTCTAGATCAGCAGATGATGAAGTCAGTCTCTGTTACTATGGTGATCTAACCATGCTCAAGGAAATACTCCTCATTGTTTCTGATTTTAAGCTCATCATAGCAGCTAAACAGTCACCTCAAATTGTAGCCCAGCCCTCTGGTAATACACTGACCAGAAATAGAGACTTTAGGACACCTCAATTCCCTTTTATTAAAAATGTGACAGTTCCATGCTTCCTACTGTTTTAAAAGCCATGTTTGTCATTTTATGAACTGTATTGAAACACAACTGTATTAAATCTAAAGCAGGGCAGGTAATTTAGGTGTGTTTTTCTATTTAGAAAAAGAGAAAAAAAAATGAATAGGTCCTCTGGACGGGTTTTCGTGGTAGAAACATTTCGTCTCTTCTCCAAGAGACTTCTTCAGTCTGAGGAGTGCAGGTAAACTTAGCCTTATAAGTACTGACTTTACACAACAAGTCAGCAAGTTTAACTGAGGCAATCAAAACTTGTCTGTTCACATGTAAAGGAGGCTCATTAGCCTAACAATAGTTGGTGGTCTGATACTGTCTATTTATTTGTAGATGGATCTTTAGTACCCTGAAACTGTCTATTGATCATAGGGGGCTGAG
>JAVKLF010000038.1:22408286-22424064 GCA_034783495.1 Millerichthys robustus
CACACACACACACACACACACACACACACACACACACACACACACACACACACACACACACACACACACACAGGCAAAACATTTATGGCCCTTTTGTTTATTTGGCAGCAAAAATATGAAATGTTAAAATAATTCAAAAAGAAGGTCTGCAGCATATTTTATCAGCTCACACGGACTGATTCAAACACACATGCATTGTTAAAATGTACAAAAATACGTTTCATCTAGCAAACAATTGTTCTAACAAGACAACACACACACACATATGCACACACACTTGCACACAAATGATCCATGCTAATTAAATAAAACAGACCTTTAGGTAATCGGCATTCACTCCCATTAGGCTACTTAAAGCAAATTAGTTTTTCAAGCTTGCTTGGGAGCTTTCAGGCTCAATTCCAGTGAAAATTTGAACACTCCAGCCCACAGACCATACAGAGCAGCGAGCCAGCAAACCCTCTGGCTTGAGGATTACCAGCCCAATCCCCCACAGCTCAGAAATGGTCAGGAAATTGAACGGAAATAAGCAGGGATAAATAACCGTATGAGGAATGAGACGGGGGAGCAAAACGATGCCAAGGACAGCGTTGGCTGTGTTGGAACACATGCAGTCAGTGAAGTGCAGATGGCAGAGATGGATGCCACCCAGAAGTGTGTTTGAGAAGTGGGGCAGGGAGGGAGAGGAGGGATTCAGGGGCCGCAGCGCACTGTACACTGTCGTTCAGTGAAATGACTGTAATTTATTATAGGTCTTTCAGTGACCTTTTAACAGAGCGCTCACCCACTGTGACTCCAGCAGACCTCAGACTGCCAGTGTTACACAGTAGGCTGAATCAATCCACCCACTGCACACAGAGAAGCTCTTGGACTTTAAGCACTTTGGACAGAGCTTGGCCGCCTGCACTGTCTGCACTTTCCAACTCTGTCTTCCCTTCCATTATCTCTGTTTGAGCAGTCATAAAGAGCTTTTCTTGTTATTTTTACTCCTGGCTGTGTATTCGCTTGATTGCAAGTCAGAAAAAAAAAATGAAATAATTTTTCATCGCAGTTTGTTTTGTGAAAGCTGAATCAGCATTTAAACTAACGTTGTCCTTCTTGTATTTTTTCTGTATGTTTTTTTTTTTTCAATGAAATTACTTCTGCAAATATTGTGCTATTTTCTATTTCATACTTTATTGTATTTAGTTCATTCAGCTGTACCAACTGAGCCACCGTGCTGCATGTTAACCATGTTTTGTTTTGGTATTTTATTTAAGTTATTTTGCCATGCTGCTCTGTGTTTCTTGTGTTGGTCCTTGGGGATGCTAATTTTAGCAAAGTCATTCGGCGCACAGCTTTATAATTAAAAACTGCAATATCTCATGTTACAGCAAATTAAATTTAATTTTACCAAAAGGATCCCAGTTCAGAACTAATATTACATTATTTATATCAGAAATCCTAAATTTTACTTTACAAACTGCATTATCCCTCCTTTTGGTAATTTAGAACAAAATACAACATTTTTCAAAAACTTTTTTTTCTAAAATTAAAAAAGAAAAAGTTAACTTGATTTTGTTTAAGGAAACTGCCCAAACATTACGTGTGCCTTTTATAAAACCCAAAACAGTGTATGTATGTCTTGGGAAGTAAGTGTTCTGAAAATGTTTAAAAGCTTACAGCGTGTTAGGTTTTAATTTAAAAAAAATACATCTGTGTGAAACATTGGCTCCTAAGTCTTAGTATCACTTTAAGTTCACTACAATTCAGTCGTCTATGAAGCACTTGGCAGAGTTAACAATAACAGCTTCATTAGTTTTACGAAGGCATGGCATCAGATGGACATGGGTTATTTTGTTGTTTAAGTGAAACACTCAGAAAAACCACACTGAACAGGTAAGAATTTCCATCTTTCCAGCACAGTAAAAAAAAAGACATGAAGATTATGACTAAACTTTCACATCTTGTCAAACATCTAAAAGGATTTATATTAGTCCACCAGGTGAGCAGGCACCATGTAAAACACATTGGGAGTGAAATAAAGTTGAAAAAAATCGCTTTGTAAGATGTGCTGAGCTTATCAAGTAGTAAGTGATATAATCTACTGGGTTTAATTTCATTGCAGTATAGGACATAGTTGTTATCAGCTTGAGAAAAAAAAATCTGTTAATTCACTTGATGGAATGGTTCAACCAAATAGCTATTTAGGAGATAAGATGCTGCAGCACTACACAAAATAAGATGTCAAAAGGTTACCATTTTTTCACGTTTTTTTATTCTCATTTTGTTTTTGGTTGTCTTTACCACAGGCGGCATTGTGTTATGAGCTAACCATCAGGCTGTACTGTCCAAAAAAACAAAACAATCGTACATAGAACAAATGAGAACATAGGATTAAATCAAGTTAAATATTTGTAGCTAAGTTTTTTACTGTTTAAAGCTGAACATATAGAGGATGGTTTCACGTATTTACTTATTAACTATTAGTCTGCCTGTTAGCAAAATATCTCATAACCCACTTGACTTATTTTAGTGAAACTCTCCAAAAGCTCTGGGCAAAAAAAAACCCACTGAATGTACATCTACAATGCATCAGCCTACATACGATTTTCTGGCATAAAAGGCTGTGGGCAATATGCATTCCTTCAAGAAATGCTGGGTCTGCAAATTCAAAATATTACACAACTGAGCTGGTTCAGCCACTGTGGAAAAAGAAGTGCTGCAGCTAAAATTTGGACAATGCTGTTATTTATTTGCATAACATTTATAAACACAATATGTTACTCAATAGGGGTGGAGAAGACTTTTTTGTTTTCTTAATTGTTCCATTTATTCAATGCGCAATGTGAAAACAATGTTGATCCTTTTTATTTAACACAGAAACAGAAATAAAAGCATTTTTGAAATATCATTTGGTGTTTGATTAAAATAACACAGAAGTACCTTTTGCTTCGCTCAGCACCTGAATTGATTAATAAATGGGCTTTTTGGGAGGTGGACAAACAAACTTTAACAAGAGACATACTTTTTGTTACCTATTGTCTCTAACTAAATTGCCATTGGTTTGCCTCTCACCTTTTGTCTTCTGTCCACTTCAACCCTCCTTTCTTTGTTTTTACAAAGCAGAGTACAAAGGGCTGAGCAGATGCTGTTTCTCATTCGTTCCTTGTCATTACATCCTTGTTTTACCTCAGCAGAAGCAGAGTACCTACAGAGAAACGGATTGATTCAAGGGAACACAAACACATCCAATTACTCTTTAATGTCACTGAGTGAGAACCAATTCAGTCGGCAGCTCTTATCAATGCAGACGCATGCCGACGCTGCCATCGTGGCAGGATGAATAAGGACAACTGAGGATTATCAGAAAAGCACCTGATCGATGGGCTTTTGTTTGCATTATGTTACTCAGTGCACTGAGGACATTAAAATTAATGCCTTGACACTAAAGTGGTCTGTAATATAAACTGAGTAAAACCATCAGCATGTTATAGGTGCGTTCGTGGCTCCTGAAGTTGTGTGACCACACTCAGTAGGAAAAAGCTACGCGTTAAACTGTTGATTTTTTGCGGATTAGCCTTCACATCAGGGCAGGTGCTACACTCTGGGTGGAGATGCTGCGTGTCTCTGAGCTTATCTGAAAAACCCAGGACAGGCTACACATACACACACAAACACATTTTTATTTAGACACACCTCCATCCCTACTGTGGGAACTCTGCAGGCAGCTGCTGCCCTTGATTGGCTCATTTCCAACAACAGAGGATATGACTCCCACAGGTTTGCACCCACTGGGATTTTTCTGTACCCTGTCACCACCATACATTCCTAAATCTGCCTATCTTCCATGACTGTCTGTCAGAGTTCTGATCTGTGCTACCCAGAAGTCGAGCTCATCTCAGTTTATCAGCAAAACGACAATAACAACTTACCAGTACGGAGCTGAGCCGCATGGAGAGACACAAGGGCAAAATCCTGCCCAAATGACCTCCTGAAGTCCGGAATCATGTGGCTGGGCTGGCCATGCAAACAACCAGATCACTGGTCACCTTTAGTGTTTAAAATATTCAAAAAGATTATGTTATTCACGTTATGTTCTATAGTTTTATTTAAAACTAGTTGTGGCTCCTGTGGTTTGAAAAAAAAAAGTCTGGCTGCGAGTATTTGAGCTGCATCTGCATCTATTAATATATGCTGTGATACTGTCCTGTACGTTTCTTAGCTTTAAATCTTCCTTAGCTTGTTTTTTTTAGTAGTTCAGGCCCACAGTTTGGGTTTAGTAATTAATATTGTAAGAAAACTAAAATAATTAAGTGTTTAACAAATCATGTGGACTGTAAGTTAAACTATATGTACTACAACACAAACTAGGAGGCAAACTTTTAAGATTTTGAAAAAAAATATTCCATATATTTGCAACAGTGACTGAATCACTGTAGAAACACCTGTAATCTTTTACAAACTGTTCTTTAATAACTTTACAGACAAAACCAAAATGAACTAACAAAAACATATCTGAAAAACAAACTAACTTCAAGAAAAAACAGTTTGCTGAGTAAGCAATAAAGGCCAAATACTGCCATAAAAAGCAAAATTCACCTATATCTGGTCATTTTTACTTTTGCACAGTATTTGCCATGTGTTATACCTCCGATAAATTTTTAGTCCTTAGGACTTGTGGCACAACTGCTTCTCATATTAAATATTGTAATGGTTTGGAATCCCCCGCCCCCCCAAAAAAAGAAAAATAAAACAAAATAAAATATTAATCTCAAACAAAACCAAAATCCTCGATAAATCTTTACATAATATCATAAAATACAGAGCTATTTAGTCTCCATTTTTAGCTGTTAAATATGTGGCAACTTTTCTGTATGAAAACAACATCAAACAGAGACGTGATCATTAAAATTTAACAACTTTATGTACAGTTTGCACAGGAGTGCCTTTTCCCCCGCTTTCAGGCTGACAGCAGTGCTCATGCAAAATTAAAAGTATGTGAATAATTTGTACAGCGAGAGCATTGTGCCAGTATTCTTTACAAACTCAAATCTAAAAGCTGTTGAGTGCAACAGTACCCCGAGGTCTGTCTTTCACCTTTTAAGGGTTATTGTAAGAAAACTGACAGAACTTAAATAAATACTTTTTTTCTGCATTTGGTAAATCTGATTATTTGATATACTGCAAGAATACAAAATATATGGCTGCATTCACTGGCAGGACTGATATCAAGCTCATCCTCAATTAATGCATGCTTTAATTTAAGATGACACTTGTATTAATAATATGCATTTTTAAAGCAAATACCATTTACACAAGCACCACATAGATTTTCTTCTGAGAATGATGTGGCTGCACAGGAACAAAGAGCACATCTATTTCACTTTGATTATTTTAATCTCGCTAATGGCCCTTTTTGTTTTTTTTTATTTGAAAGTATAATTGGATTTTCATGATGCATTAAATGGGTTACACAAACACTTAAGACTGATTTAATACCTCTAGGGCCCTCCAGAGTCTGTCAAAATATGAAAACACATATCAGCAACAATTGTTCCAGCTGCTGCGGTGTTGGTAACTATGACACCATTGGCACCAAAGTCAGTGCAGATTATCAGTGCGTGGTAAAGGCAAAGAGGAAAGAGATAGTACAAGAAGAATAAAGGAGATGAAATCTTTGGCGACGTCTGTGAAAATCGACTGGAGATCAGGGATATCATAAAAAAAGGGCTCCCTAGGAGCCTGTTAGCTAAGGTGACACATCAGAGAGTCTGCGATCCAAGAGAATTCAGCTGGTCAAAGCTAAATGAAAGCAAACTGGACAAACAGAAATAGCCCTGTTATGTTTGATGTGGTGGTCTCACACTATATCTTGGGGTAAAACTCTTGGATTTTGGCTAAATGAAACTGTAGGAGATCATAGCTGTGTAACTGGTGATTGATAAAAGATATGGGGGGGGGGTTAATGTGTAATCTTCATGCAGTTGTAGTATTAAACGCAAAACACTGTAAAAGAACAAGGCCAACATTTATTAATCACAGCTGGGATTGCTGGGATTCCATAATAACAGCAGAGTTTTACACGATAATGTAGCTCTGAAAAAAACAGACTTTTTCAGGTTCTCGCTGGAATCTATTTTTGTGGGAAAATGATCAAAAACAATCAAAACACTCCTTCTGTCTCAACACACTAAACTGATCTTGGCAAAAAAATATGAAAAGAAGCCTTGATGATTGTAGGGTCACATTCCTTAGTCATGGGAGACAATTAGAAATGAGTTGTGCTCACACTCTGTTCAGAATGTTCACCATGAACCAAACTAAGTGCATGATTAGTTCTCGCAATGAAACACAGAGGATAATAATAGGATGGTCATTAGTAGAATGTGATGGTTGCAAATGATTCAAATCTGTTGAATGGCTTTTTAAAACAAAAGATGGGAACTGAGTTGCAGGCATCTGGGAGTCAATCCTCTTTTTATCTTTTTTTTATCTCAGAGTAAACTCTTTCAAACTGCACCGCTCAAATTTATTCAGGATACACTTTTCTTATGTTTGATTTCTGTGTGCACTGAGTACCTGTATCAACCAAACTTCAAATAAAACACACAGGTGTTGAACTGGTGAAAAATGCTGCACTCTTATGTGAAAAACTAAGGAGACCCAATTATGATTATTTACCAAGAGCGGTACAACTTCATTTCCCTACTAATGCTTTAAGTCTTAAAAAGGTTCCTAACAGCAGAAGAACTCCTCCCAACAACCCTTTGAGACTGTCTAACCATCCAACTGAGGTTCAACTCTGCATAAGTAAAAAAATCATTGACTCAAGCGTTTTTAATTGCTTAGATTTTTATCTTAATGCATTACCATTTTCAAGGATGCCCAGCAGCTTTAATTTGAAACATGAGAGAGTAGGGAAGTGCAGAAAATTGGTCTTTGAGTGCCTGTAAGCCATCATCCTGCAGAGTGGTAAATTACTGAAGAAAAAGGTTGACTTGAAGCTAAAAAACATAAGCAAAAAGAAAGAAAAAGATCTTCACAAGCTACATGTGATTTGATTTAACTCAGGAACCCATGCTGGGATTTCACCCACCACATGAAAAACAGAGCATCCTCTGGGGGAACAGCAGCCCATATTTCGGAGGGGAGTTGCAGCAACTTAGGAAATAGGGAATTGTTCTTGTTTGTATTTTGCTGATGCAACATCCTCCACAAGAGCAGGTCTGTCACTGTCTTAATTTAGTGCTTCAGCGCTGAGCAGATTCTACCGAATGTGTGTCAACAGTACAAGGGATTTTTCTTTAGGCTACGATTAACAAGCTGACAGCAAAACAACTGTGGCGTGTCTCTGCAGAGACATTAGAGATGATACAGTAGATCTGCTGAGACTCTAAGAATAATACTGACAGCATAAACAGGATAATAAGCATTAATGAACACAAAACATGAGCTGTTGAGTTGTTTTCTAATTGATGACAATTAGTGCTTTAAGACTGGTGTCCTCGCAGGATTTCAAAGCTGATAAACTTCATTCCAAGGTGTTTATGTTGTCATTTAACAGCTCAACATACAGATCTGAGAGTAGCATTAATCAGAGAATGCTAAGTTAAAGCCTTTTGGACCAAACCATTTTATAATGAGAAGAAACATAGGACATAAATTCAAGATTTCACAAGATGTGCTGGCAGAGTATGTGTTGAGGATGACTGTCAGTTACTACCACATCAATCTTTAGCTCAGTATCTGTAAATCTGACTGAGTTATAGTCGCATTTTATTAAATCGAGTTAACTCCAAAAGGTAATCAGTTATCAGATCACATTCATCAATTACTTTGTGAGAGTTTTTATGCAAATCCAGTGATTCAAAATATTATTTTGCTAACAGACACAAAATTTTTATGTTTTAAAGCAAAATTTCAGTATGCGTTTTAAATGGCTTTCAGCAATTACCACACCAAATATGAGCTACATATCTGTAATACGTTCAGATTTATAGTTATTTGTGTTTCCTAACTTCAGTTTGATGCGGTTACCATCCTAAACGTAAACCAATAGAAAATAAAAAAGAAAGTTTTATATATTTATACCTGTGTTTAAGTTAATCCTCAACACATTTGTTATAGTTTTCACAAAATAACAGTTTTCTACATTTACCAAATAAAAAAACAACAACATATCTTTGAGGTCAGAAAGGTTTGACAGCACTGAAATTGCATTTTGGTTTCTACCCCAATACCCCTTTTTGCAGTTGCTATTTTATTGCTAGGTTTTGGAGTGTGGGAGGAAACTGGAGTACTTGGACAAAACTCACACAAGCATAAGAAGAACATGCAAACTTTACACAGAAAGACCCCCCAGTCAAATACAAGGATGGAACCCAGGAAAACATTAAGATAATTACAAACATGAGTTACAAACATGAACACTAATATATTGTAATAATGCACTGCAACATGTTATTATTTTATATGGATGGCCAAACAAACATTAAACTAAAAAAATATGTTGAAATGTGTGCTTGTTGGCACAAAAATACAGAATATACTCTGTGTCCATCTGCACAAACAGAAGTCTTTGGTTTATTAAGTGTTTCATATTTTCCCATGAGGGCAAGCTGGTCCATAGCAAGGCTGATGAAGTAAATTCCTCCATATGGCAACCACTAGTGTTCTCATTCAACATTCAGATGTGAGGCAGATCTGCTGGTAACTATGCCAACAGTGCAATGACTGCTGGTGGTTTCCATTTGTTTTGGTGACTGTCCTCCTTTGCAGAAGAAATGGAGCACAAAGTCCATTCTATCTTGTTTTATTGTTATATTTTAGGTTTATGTCAAGATGCTTGGGTCATGCAGTGCAATCTAAACAATTCAGTTCAATGACATAACTCTTCAGATAATGAACATTGCAGGAATTATTTTTGTGCATTTCTTTTTTGTGTGCCTTTGCTGCTATGCTTTTAATGTTGAATTTGAAAAGTCATGTAGGCCTATTATCTAAATATAAAGTCAGGATGATGTAGAAATGAAACTATTATACGTGTGTGCTTCTAAAACCAATGGCTTCCATGATTACAAAGAGTTTCCCAAGCAACTGAGAGAACTAGAAGCTTAACATCCAGTCCCTATTTCACCAATTCAGAAAGATGTCGGCTCATATGCGGCAATGCATTTTTAATGGAATAAGTAAACACACGGTCCTTGGCGAGCAGGCGAGGGAGAAACAGATCATAATTACTATGTGCCTGTTTTTGTATTTATATTTCTCTATGTATCCTGCATATGTGGGCACATTTTGGCTTTCTCAGAAATTAGGCAGATGGCTTTGAATATTAACAAAATAACTTTTTCTTTTTTCCCCCCCTTCTGGAAAAAAGAATTAAGGCTGTGTCAGATTTGTATCTGCAGACTGACCCAATATGCTGCAGTCTGGTTGTCTTTGATTGCCTAGGAAAAGTGCAACTTAGTTGTCTTTAGTATTACAACCCCAACTAGGCCAAATTTAGAATTACCTGTTAATCAGATATGCATGCTTTTAACTGTGGGAAGACGCTACATCAGCCATAGAAACCCATGTGTGAAAAATCCAGACAGAAATGGTGGATATCGCTGAGATTTGAACCGATACCTAATTACTGTCCACCACCAAAAGTAACAAGTAATAATGTTTTAGCTTTCTGTTTGTTTGTCTGCTGTGGAATCAAAGAATATTATGACACACGGGACAAATTTAATTAAACTCTAAAGAAGTAGTTAATGGATGCATATATATAAGTATGTACACATACAAAAAATTGAGATTTTCAGCTAAAGTTGGTGTGGCTCTAGCTGAGAGTAATTTACAACACTTATTTCAAACACTACACATCGCAAAACATGGTTAAAACCTTGATTTAATTTATATATATATAAATCCTGTGTATCTGGTACCAAAATAGTTCATGAACCACTGGACAGAACTGTCAGAAATAATTATTGGATGTACATATATAAGCAATCGCAGCTAATCAGTTTCGCCAACAAATACACAGCAATAATTTAGTCAAATTTACAGCTATAGAGTTCAAATTTGGTAGGAGCTGGGAGTCATTCTCAACACAAAATCTGAGCACCACACATTGTGCAACATTGCTGTATAAAACATTTGATTACATTTATAATAAACCCTGTTTGTCTGGTACCAAATTATCTCCTGAATTTATAAATCCATTTGAATGAAATTCTCAAAAAATGCACATCTACCAGTAACTTTTGGCCTCCACCTAATTCAAGGTAGTCACCACAGGCAATTGACCCCAGACAACCCTATAAAAAACTCAGTCAAATATACAGATTCTAAAATTGGATGCAAAAGATCATGTGAGATCTTGCAATATTGCATAAAATATGCCTAACACCATATACAAGGTTTGACCAAAATGGCGTTTACTTTGTTCCTTCTCATCACAAGAAGACCTTAGCTTAACACTAAATTAAGATGATTTCCTTCAAGAAATGCTTGGCCTATAGTTAGTGTGAGCCGATGTTGCTAACCAACACATCGCTGAGTCACTAGCATCCAATGCAATAAAACATAAAAAACTAAAGGAGAAAATAGTTACAACACTCTTACAGTGACTAAAAGCAAAAAGCGCACTGAGATTGATTTAAAGAAGTCCCAATCCTGTCAAACATCCTTCTGATTAAAAGTGACTAATGCCATCAGATGCACAATAAAACTTTTATGAGAAAGCATTTCATACATTTATTGAGTGTAAGAGCACAACTGTATTCCCTATCTATAAAACACAAGAACAAATGTTATTTTGCTTGAAAAAGAAATATATATAGGAAATCAATGAAACATTATCAACCCACTGGGCTTTTACCACTACTGTATAACAATATTATTAGATATTTATGCTCCAAGACATTCTGTTCTTAGCCATTTGTGAGTTGGATGACAGAGAGCAAAGCGATGTCAAATATTACCATCCTGAACAGTGATATCCCACAAATCCACTTACAATAAGAGTTGCAGCTGGCTTTAGGGCACAAACCCCAAACACAGATAATACTGCTGCCGCTGCTTATGCAGCCATGGCACTATGATTTACAATGTTGATCTAACAATCACAGTTTCCCAGCCCTCAGTCATATGGCATGGGACAGATGTGGAATGGAATGGAGTTCTTGTAAAAAACCTCTGATACAGTTCAAACAGATGCTGACAGGCTGGAAGGCTCATGGCTACACCAGCGCTCTCTGAATGCCTAGTGGAGTCAGACTACTGTGGCTATGATCCAAAGACAACTGCACCAAACACAGAGCAAATCCTTCAATCCGCAGAATGATGATCTCAAGCTTCCTAATCAAATAAAGCCTTTGGCTTCATCACAAGTAATCTGGGCCTCCAGCCCCGCATAGTGTGAGGCTTTTACTCAGCTAACAATCCACACATGAAAACCACTGATCGCTGACTTGTCACAAAAGTATCTGCAGAAATTAGCTAAAAGCACTGCTGAATCAAGACTTTTTGTTTTGTACAAAAAGTCAGGAATGCAAGGTTTGTAGTATTAGCGACAAACATGACCTCCTCTTTGCTGAACAAGGTCAATAATTCAAATGTAGCAAAACAAAATCTGATTTACTCAAGAGTTTTAGAATCAAGACAAAGTTTCTGTTTTTAACAAAATCCACAACCTTACCCTGAATTCAAAACATGAAAGGTTTAAATGCAGCCTGCTCAGTCTCCTGGAAGGCAACTGAAGGCAGTTCATGAGAGACTATAAGCCACCTTGCAACAACATGTTAATAGGAAAGCCAGCTGAGCATGAAAACTATGCATTACCTCTATTTAATTGACCAACTGATAAACAGAAAACCTAAGTCAATTCCAAACCTATCATTTAGAAAAAGACTGGCTGTAGCAATGAGTATTATTAGGACATTAAGCCAACAAAAATTTCTTGATCAAAATGTTTGAAGGGCTAACATTTTAAACCCCTAATGCTAGTTACATTTTCATGACAAAAGTACCTCAAGTCATGTTTCACTGCCTTTCCTCAAAATGTGCCATTTCTTTTGTTCACCTCCAGGTTTACAATTATACTTTCTCAAAGCATTCCTTGTTCCTTTTACAACCAGTCATCATCATGTCGTACTCACAAATCTCCCAGTCCTCATAAAACAACTCCTAAAAGCGAACGATGAATTAAACGCCTCCAACCACTGCTACCTATACAAGTTATGTTTTATTTTTAGTAATTCATTTATTATTTTTTTGACATTTTGAGCTAATATGTATATTATAAGACAGTCACATCAGACTCTGCCCAACCTGAGCTGAGTAAAAAAAAATAAAAAGTGTACCTTCACAGTAAGTAGAATCCCCATAGATAGAAGCATAGCCACTCCTGCATTCACACTCTGCTTTAGTATTCCTGTTTTTACACTCAGAGTTTTCTCCACAAATGAGTCCCTCTGCACAGAAGTCGTAACCTGAAAGAGAAAACAAAGGGAGCTATGAAATTTGTGTGAAGAAGCACAAACATACACATAAATCATGGTGCAAAGGATACAAATAAACAAACAAATACACAAACAAATAAATAAATACACTCTTCATTGTGTCATTTATTTAGAATGACAGAAATCTCATGTACACATTTATCTAAAATTGGTGCAATTATAAAAGATCCGCCTTTGGTGTAAACATACAAACACATCACTATCAACACACAAACCCACAGATACACTTCCTTGAGATGGAAGATGCAAGGATCAATCTTTCATCTACAGTATCTGTCTTTTTTAAGATGCAGTATTGAAATAGAAACGTCATGAAATTTTAGGAAGTTTGTAAAAACAATGTATCCGACTTGTCTCTAGAGACCTAGAACTGCATTATTTTATCATCTGCAAAAAATCTCTTATCTGACAGAAAACACCTGAGGCAAATGTCCAGGTCTAAAAACGATGCTGGTAAATAACAATTATTGGAAAAACTGATCCAAATCAAATATTCTTAATTTTAAAAGTGTACTCCAGGAGAATAAATCAGAGATGTGAAGATGGATGTCAAAATGGGGACAAAGTGGGTTGAGATAGGCCGAGTTGGGCATCAAAATATTTAATCTCTAATTATAAATTCAATCTATTCTGTACAGAAGAGCATTGCTATCACGCAGGAAAAAATTTTTTCGATCGCTATCTCGTTATAACGAGATGGCGATCAAAATTTGTTTTTCCTGCGTGATAGCAATGCGCTTCCGTAATTCTGACTTCAACTTATTTAAATGTTGAAAAGATGTTCTTAGCACATCTATAACTGTTTTCAGCATACATGTTTTAGTTGTATGTGTTAAAATTGTAAAAAGTAATAACATTACAAATGAACAAAATTTTTGTCACACATATTTAAAGAGTTGCAGCTAGCAGGCATTAGTACAGCGCAATGGGATACATGGATGGAAGAGAAATATACATTCTTCTTTAGAAGGAAAGTGTCCTTCGATTAGGCAGAAAGAAAGAGTTTTGCAAGCTGTGTATAAAAATATGCCTGGATTAAAAACCAAACCAAAACAAAAACAGCTGTTTATATTGCAGCTGTACAATAAGATGGCTTCTTGGACACAAGTGAGACAGCAGCTGAAAATGTCTGCAGTTCCTTGGAATTTTCCTCCAATTTTGATGCATTTTTTTCCACTAACTAATCTCCCAACGGTTGCAACGCAGTGACGTGCAATCCTTAGAAAGGGCTTAAATGAACCCAATTTGAAGTTTAAGGTGTTCATTGTGATTTTAGATTACCAAGATACCAATTTGAGAGAATCTAAAAGGCATCTATGGGTGGCAAGTCCACTCAACAGGGAGACAATCCCATCATTCAAAGATCCCAAAAGCTAAAGCTAACTTGCTAAAATCTCACACCAAGACCACACTCTAAGATATTCTTTGTATTCTTTGGTTAAAGCTTTTGTGGCGACAAAAAAAAAAAAGACACCTCAATGCATGACGGGTGGTCAGAACTTTGTGTGCTGCCATTGGTGTGTTTCTAAGATCAAATCTTAGCAGACAGACAGCCTGCACAGGGACAACGATGTGATGAAACAGACAGACGGCCTGAGAATTAGTCTGACGAATAAGGACAGTTACAGACAGAGAGATGATTGTGTCCTGCTCTGCAGATGTAGCTCATCATATCCTGTAATGAGTGACAGGCAGGCGTTGCCATGAAAGCTCTGAGGGTACCTGAAGAGCCATTATTGAAGAAAAGAACATTTTCGGCATTGTTCTCCCTCTAAACCATCAATAGCAGCATCCCACAAAGAGGAGCGTAAACATTATGCAAGTGTGAGCTCCCATTTAAGTAGGTCTAATACAGTAAATCTGTGTAAGTCATAGAAGGATTTCGGTTTGCAGTACCCAGAAACCCCTTCCCATGCCCACAAGTACAAAATGTTGTTTTCTATTATAACATAATGAGGTACAGAAAACTGTGACAAATATGGTATGACCAATTTGACAGAGCCTGTATGACTATGATGGTTTACCAGCAAGGTACAAATACATTTCCGAGAGGTAATAAAGAACTAAGACACAGAAAAAAAGGAATGAGATCCAAGCGTGATTACAAAATAATGACCAGCTCTGTGGGTATGAACAACGACTTGTGAAATAAAAAGCGTAGAGTCTAATCTTTTATTGCACCTTCTTACTGTATATACTCTGTTTTTGTCTACAATTTCCTCTGCCTTGTCATGATTTCCTCCATAAATCTGTCTGCTTTTTATGATTGCTTCTGTCTTTACATTTACTTAAAATTGTCTGCTGCTAAAGGTAATTTTTTTGCTCATGTTTGCATGTGTTTTAGCATTCATTCATTCTTAGGCAACACAAAAATGTCTACAACTCAGTCAGATTCACACGTATTAAGCTAAAATTCGGAGTGGTTAGTAGCCGAAAGTCATCTTTTATACATTCTGACAACAAAAATGTATTTTTCCTTTTTTTTATCATTAGTTGATGACTATTTGAATCTCTGGCATGAAAAGTGGATTGCAAAATGTATTCCATCAAGATATGCTAAGCCTTTAATTTTATTCCTAATATTACCTCATCTATTTTTTCTCCCAACATTTCCACACAAAATGTTTATTTTAAATGTTTTATTTCATTATATGTGCTTCATACACTTTACCTTTTGTTTCTGCCATCCTTCCTTTTTCCTCTTTAATTTATGTCTTCGCTTTTCATCAAGCAGACACAGAACTCAATAACGTCCCTCTCCCTTAAAATATATGTTTTGCCTTCTTTATTTACACATACTTTTTCAAAAATCTTTTTCTCTGAATATGGGAAGTGGGAGGCATGCTGCCTATTTTTACCTAAACGAGAGTGCAATTTTCTTCAAGCAGAAGCTGCCCTGTTTTTTTTTTGTTTTTTTTTTCATAATGGTTCTATAACTGCCAGCCTCATACAGTTTGTTTATTCAACGTATTTACTGAATGACTGGTAGCTATTTACCCTGTAGCATTTCCGTGCCAAAGCAGCAGGGTTCAGGCAATTGGCATAGCAGGTGCTCTATGGAAGAAAAACCAATCTACTCTGATAGGTATTTCAGCCAAAAAAAAAACATTCATGAAACGTGAAAAAAAGTTAAATTATATCTGAGGTCTGGCCTAATCAGAACTGAAAAGAGTACAGTGTGGTTACTGCTCATGTTAGAGGGGTAACGGGTACACACACACACACACACACACACACACACACACACACACACACACACACACACACACACACACACACACACA
>JAVKLF010000038.1:22459880-22471749 GCA_034783495.1 Millerichthys robustus
ATATATTGTCCAAAGGAATTAGTGAGTTGCTAAAATCCTAATAATAAAAAAAACATCAATACATTCATTCAGACACTTCATCCCAGTTAGTGAACCTGTCTTCATACACTTGACTTTCAGTGATAAACGCTTTCGAGAGAAAATACACCTAAAAAGCATGACTATTAGAAAACTCACATTCAGACTTGGCACTGTGTTAAAATAGTAAATCAAGGTTGAGTTGTTATCCTGAATCAAAAAAGTATGTCAAGCCTGATGCTAACGAGTGGAGTAAGTCTATCCAACAATGTTCCAAAAAAGAAAATGGAGGAAAAAAAGTCCAAATGTAGCACTTAACATAAGTACTTAAAGCAAATAAAAATCACAGATATCCAATTTTAACATTTTACTTTTAACACAAAGATGAAGTTATCAACTCTGATAACTCTAGGAGAAAATCCCAATGCAACATTAACCTACACACAACTCACAATGCAGGTTATCACTCTTTTCTGAAAGACCATAAACATTTTACTACTAATTTTGTTAATGTATGGATGTACTTTGGTGAGTAAATGGTTAATGGTTGAAACAAAAAACTCAAGAAATCAAAAGAATATCTGAATTATACACAATCCATTTTTAGTTGTGTGTATTTCTTCAAAGTGTCTGTAAATAATAAAAATAAAATGCATGTATATTTTTTTGTAACACTGAAAAATATCCTGGAAAAAAAACATCTTGCACTGGTGAGTACACAATTGATGCAACATTCTTACAAAGCACGATAAATGAGACAGAGCAGAGGCAAGAGCTTTGTTTTTCTAGCATCCAAACTTTTTTTTTTAAATATGTTTTATCTAATGCACCTTCTGTGTTCCCTATTCACAAGCAGAAAACAAATGTCTTCTCTCAGTCCTGCTGTTGCTCAGACACAGAGAACCCTTGTGTGACAAAGACATGAAGGTAAACAAAACGTTACATGTTAAAAATAATAGTTATGCTTTTTAAGCTTTACCAGCGACACAATAAATACAATAGCTTTTGTGATTATGAATGCAACATTTCTGAACGTGTTTGCTCTCTTGTGCACTTAGCAAAATAGCATGTAAATAAGTCATGTTTATTTAGAGAATAAAATTTAATTAAATTCAACTTTTTTAATTATTACACATGCATGAGTGCAATGCAAAAACGAATAACCATGTATGGACCTAAATGCTGTCGTAATCTAAAGTTTAAAGCCAAAACAACTGTCCTCTTTTCCCAGTCAGCATTCTTTGTTTTGCTTTATTTTTTCGTTTTGTCCCTAATCCTACAACCCGCAGAACATGTTAACATTATCAATTATTCTAATACAATATGTGTTGTTTATGTTAGAAATAGACATTACTTTTATCATCATTGTGATCTTGGCTAACTCAGTGATTATAGCACTTTCTTTAGACTTGTTGCATTTCAGTTAGTTTCTCAGTGCCAGCAGGGTTCCATTTGCATTGTCCAATAATGTACCATCTCGCAAGATAAAAAAAATAAATAAAGAAGATTGGCCGAGATGTTCTTCCGAGAGGGGAGTGCTTTTGTTTGAGCACATTTCAGTGCTGCACCCTGAAGGAAGAAGTCTTTGAGGAGTAACAACTTACTTTCAACTCAACACTGCTTGGAGGCTGACTTTCATAACACATCTGAAGATCACACATGCAGAGCCCCGTCAACATTGGGTACCAAATCGGAAGAGACAACATAGAGAGTCAAAGGAATGAGCAGCAGGATTTATATATTACAGGGTGGAGCAAAGGCTCCTGGGAAACACCAGCCAGTTCAGCCAGTGATAGACAACCACTTGATGACAGACAGAGTCAATGGCAGCACTGCAATTACATATTCAGGTCAAAAACAGAAGGGTAATCCAACTGTTGGAAAAACTTGTATGTACCTGTAAGTGGAGAAAGTTTGAAATTACACTGACATCTTGCTGCCTATTTAAGGGTCTGACCTTCTTAAGCCTCTGCAGTGGCACTAACGCAACTTATTTATTATTTTTGTGTTTGAGTTCTATTTTTATTTCATTTGATCAGTTTGGGTCATCAATTCTGCTCTTCTCTGTCAGTTTTTCTGCTCCTGCCCCGCCCACTCTTGCCTGATCCTCATTGTCCGTCCCCAGGTGTTTCTCATTCTCCCTCATTAGTTTACCTTTATATTTTTACCTCTTATGTACTTTGCATGGTTTCTTATTGTTTTCCCTTAGTGTTCCTATGGGTTTACCAATGTTTTGACCTCTATTTTTTATTTTTTTAAGTAATCTGCTGCCTTATTAGTTTTTTTATTTATTGTTAATATTTCAGCTACTATCATTTTACGCTTCCTGAGTTTTTGTCTACATTCCTGGGCTCACTACCTGCCACTGATCATGGCACTTTGGAGAAGTAAAAACCACTCATTTCGTACCTTATTGTTATTATTATTAATAGTATTGATATTTTCTAAGAATGTAAATATACAAGTGAGGGAAGAATGTTCTGTTCCTGTAATGCAAACAATTAAGATCTTGAATACTAACGAACAGTAAGTATGTTAGTGCTAAGGTGTTATCTGAAGTCAGAGTGCAACATTCGCAAAGCTTTAAACTCCAATTGACTGATCAATTTTCTCCCTGAGGAGAGAGATGGGCTGCATCACACAGTTTATTATTCTGCACGTTCAGAGCATAAGATGCCTCACTGAAGACATGCGAGATTGTTTGATGTCAGTTGAGTGATGGATCAAGTACATTCTTATGAAGAAATCAAGACCGGTTCTGTTGGTAAAACAAAACTACAGACAAAACAAATAAATAATAAATCATATGTAATATTTGCACTCAGCAGGAGAGCTGTATATCTTTGTCATTGAGTTTCTAAATGCTTAGTTTAACGATTTAGTATTTTTGTTTGTTTGTTTGACATCTGGTACTGACAACAAGTCATAACCATGAAACAAGTGAATTAGATTAGATTTACAAAATGTTCAAAGGGTCGGTATCAAGGAACTTCTGCTACGCTTATGATGAAATTATCATTTAATGAAGATGTGTAACTGATTGGTCATTTATTAAGGCTGCAGAGAAATAAGAAATAATCCACATGAATCAGCTGATTAGCTTTGAGGCGAGCCACATTAATCAATGAGCAGAAGGAAGATAATTACAGACAAAGATTGAATACTGTCAGATAAGATGCGAATGAGTTCACAGCAGAAGGAGAAGCGGACAAGCCACACAGGTACATAATTAGTCATGTCTGGGCTGAAACACTGAGGTCAAGCAGCATCAACAATGATGTCTCCCTCAGGCAATCTGGATCTATTATTGTAATGGGGGTCTATGGAACTTCTGCTCAGTGTTTCTTAGAACAAAAAATGGAAAAATAAGCCAGCATAGTCAACACTAACAGTTGATTTCAGTGTTTTAGTTTGTATTTATGTAACTAATCCAACACCGTAATTTTATTGCATGAAAAATAGTCAAACTTGACTTCATGGGTTTTTCTTCAAATTATTTTAATTTATAAATCATTAATTACCTTTAATTTGACCTTCCCTTCAACTTTAAGTATTTTTAATAAAATGGATATTTAAGCAAAGTTCTAAATCATTAAGGTGCTTTTATTAAAAATAATAATTTTGGATGTTTGCTCAGCCTACCTGTGTTCATCACAGGATGCAGAAAGACTAAAGATAAAATTAGAAATTAGTTAGGCTGCTTTCACACATTTTATCTTATATTGCTACACACGCTGATGCATTTAGAAATGTTCATTACATTGATCCAAACTCAAAAATGGACATTTTGTGCAATTTTAAGTCCTATGTTGAATATGAGGTACATGTAAACTTCATTAAGCTTTCCCAGTACTTTTTGCATATGTGTTGGGTTGAACGATGTACATATACAACATATTCTGATCTAAGCATAACCACAACATAGCCATAATTGTCTGGTTGGTGGTGTTGATATGGCATTTTATTTTTAGCTGTAGCCTTGTTGCTGCTTATTTTTCGTGTTCACATGTAGGTCTAACAGAGAAGTCCATTCTGCATTTGTTAATTTGATGTACATGTTAAGGACTATTTTGTGAAGGACTGAATGATGTTGTGTGAGTAAGTTCTGCTGAGTGATGCAAACTAAAGTTATTTGGTAATATATCGGTTTATGGTAACCTATTAGCATTGGCTGGACATTTTATTTGATTTATTCAGAACATCACAAAAAGCAACACAGGTGAATTACACTGACATTATGCCTAGGAGGAAAAAAAAGTTTTTTTTTAAATGCTTTAAAATAGGGCAGATGTTCTATATTTACATTAGCAGTAGTGGACACGCTGTATGCAAGCAGCCCTGCTAGCATAGTGTAGCAATAGATTATGAGATGACTGATAAATCGGTGGTGACCTGATGTTGCTGGAGATTGCACGACATGCACAACAGTTGCAGATAATCAGAGAGGCAATGTTGAGCTGATATTTTCATACAACTGTATTAAAAAAACAAAAATGACGTAAAAATGCAAAGCAGACAAACAATGGGTTTATCAGTTAAAATTTGTTGAGATCTACGCATTTTAAAACTGAGTTTTTACATTATAATTACAATAAATAGTTATTGGTATAATAGTCAGTTTATTTCTACAGTTGCAGATATTTTCTTTCACCATATTTTGAAGTATTTCATTTTCTTTTTACATTGTTTTGACGTCTTATGACAGGCTTTATTTCAGCAAAGGCATCACTGAGCAAAGATAGGATGTTGTCCACATGTTTTTCTACCTCTGCCATGTTTTGTTTGGATGGCTGTCAGACAGGTAGAGAAGACAAAACAGTTGGAGCAATATGTCCCTGAACTTTCCAGTACCTGAACCACATTTTAGATTAAATCTAAATCCTGACCCAAGGGAAAGAGGTTTTCACTTGGACACACAGTCCTCACAATGCAGCCAAACTAAATGACAGCTACATATTGAAACTGAAAGCCAAAGGGTTTGGTGTGTGTAACAAATAGTCAGTGGCTTGGATAAAGATGGCAGAAATTGGGACTGACTCGGTCTAACAAAGAATAATGGTATTCTTTCTTGTGATGTTGATGGTTCTAGTACTGTGACAAAGGTAATCATTTTAAAAACTATTAGGCATGAATGCACACATAATAGAACATACATATATAATCAGAAACATGTAACCAACCGATTGAAATGTACAAAGAATACAGCATTTCAAAATAAAACAGAAAGTGAGGTTAAAGGAAACAGAATCAATACACTGAAAGTAAGAAACTATCCATCCATTATCTTAACACACTTCTTCTATTCAGGGTCATGAGGGTAGTAAGAAACTACAGAAATATAAATAGGACAAACAGATATTAACAACAAAAAAACTGCTTTTGTAGAGAGAATGCCAGGTAGATAGCTTGATCCTTTTAGGCTAAATAGGCAGTGATTTGCAACTTTTTTGCCTTGTTGTATTTTGCCAGTTAAATATAAATTTGTGACCTGTCCAGGGTGTACCCAAGCCCTCGAATGTGCGCACCAGTGACTCCTGTGACTATGAAAGGAAAAAGTGGGTGAAGATAATGGAACGATGGATAGATGAATGGGTGGTGTGTCATGTCCCAGAATTAGCTGGACAAATAACAGGCTTAGCTGCTGGTTGATTCAGGTCAGTCTTAAATGCTGATTACAGGGATCTAAACACCATCTTTATTTATTGTGCCATGTCACTGTGTAATAAGGCCACACAGCTCAATTCTGCTTTCATCTGTCAGAAAGTCATCGTTCTTGAAGTCTTGTGGTTAAAGCAGGGCGTGGTTATCTCTTCTGAAAGAAGAGGCTTCCTCCTGGCAATCCTTCCAGACAAACCATGATTGATTAGTCTTTTTTCTAACTGTATTACAATCAATTTTAATATTCAAACTGCTAACTTTTTATTAACCTAAAAAGTAAAAATTGTAGTTCTTGGGTTATGAAAATTACCCGGACTGGTTTTATATTAACACACACCTGTTAACCATCAAACTGCCAAGCTCCTACTTTATTGTATGGAGGTCACACCTGCTAATGATCACTTAATCAATACATTTGATCAGCCCATGGTTGATACATTTCCCCTTATGTCATGTAGATCAAGTGAGGGTTGACTTTTTTCCCCCCACACACAGCTTTTCCATTTTGGCTTTATTAAGACATGAGGAAATATTTTTGTGTTTCATTAAAGTTCAGGTCTCACTAATTTTAGAACCAGATAAAAACCAGATCATTTTATACTAAGTCATGTAACAGCAAACAACACAAAAATACACACAGTGCACACACAAATAATGCCTGAAATGAGATACTATATAAAATGACTTTAAAATTTCAAATTACAAGAAGCCTGAGCGCTAAAACCACATAACCTATTATTACCATGGTGCCCAAAAGGTCAAACAGTCAGAGAAGCTTCAGTCCTACCTGCTGCAGATCAGTTTAAATTGATTGAATGAGACTGGCTCTTTAAAATTCAGGCCAGTTTGTGACAGATTCTCAGCAGAAGGATACGCATATTTAAATGCCTATTTCTGATTCAGTATAAGCTTTGGGGAAATATTTAATGAATAATTCTTTAGAAGAAGACTATACTTACTGTACTTTTAGGAAGAATGTAGGTCTGCAGAAAAGTTTTGAACAGACCAAGAATAGTTTTCTAAATGAGGATAATCCTTTATTTGAATCTACAAGAGGACACAGCAGACCATCCAACTTGAACATGCAATGTGCTATGAAGTGAAAAGGTTTTAAAGTTTGGCTTGATCATTATCCAATGGATATAGGAATTACAAAAATGCGCATAAGAAAATAGGCTACATGCACCCAGGACAGATGGACAGTAAAACAAATCTTACCTTCTGTTTTATCTTTATGTTACTTAATAAACAAAAACTATTTTATATTGTGTGGCCTGCAAAGCTTCCTGCAAAATAAAGTTGGTTGGTCCATCCATTAATCTTTTACACTTTGACCAGGTTAGAAAGACCGCAGAGAGTTCACAAACTTTTATCTATTTAGTTACCTCTTCTAATCTTTTCTAACTTGGCAGTGGTTAAAGCATTGACATTTTCTGAAGCATTTTAGTGCTTCAAGATACTTAAAATACTTTAAAATAAAATTCAAAGTAGAGCAAGAATCAGAACATGAAACAATGCAAGACTAATTGGTTTTAACAGACATTCTTCAAACTAAAGTCACGGACGAGTCACGGGTTAGCTGTGTTACAAATTGCTGTTTTAAAATGTTTTTCCTGATATGTTAGAAGTCTGAATTGGCTGATAAACTGTAAGAAACTTGAAGTAGCTGATCACAATATTTTCTACACCAATTTTCTTAAATGACTCATCTGCCTGAACTCTCAACCCTTCCTTTGTAAGAAGTCAACATTTGTTTTTTTAATGTTTTTTTTTTTTTAAATATCTACCTATTTTATGACCGAACACACAGACCAATTTGTCAAAGCAAGTGTAAAGTTTAAAATTAGATTTTTAGATGATGGAATAAGATCAGCTGATGCTGACTGACAGGGAAAGAAAAATGTCAATTTTGATAATATCATACTACTAATAATAAGAAGAATAAAAAAGTAAAGAAATTCAGTAAGTGTACATTTCTGTGCATTTGGATTTAAACGTTAGTGTGACTTGAGATCTTCTGGGGACAATTTCAATTGTGTTTTTTTTTTCTCTGCCAGTAAAAACATCATGGAGGATACCTTTGGGACAAACATCGTCTGGGCTGAGACATAATCATAATAAGATGGCAGGCCTTCATGTTTAACCTAATATATTCTTGGAGAAGCTCAGATGTCAAGCTGACACATTCTCTTTACTTTGATCTTCAAAGTAAAACTTTACAGATCAGCCATACTTAAAGCTCTTATGTTTCCATTCATAAAGGCAAATGGGAAAAAAAAAGTGATCATATAAATGGACATCTTTGTTTCATTGACATGCCTGGTGGATAAAGCCTGAAATGTTCACCTTTCAGAGAATGCCAGCACCCCCCGCCCAGTAGCTTAAAGTTAGATTGCATATGGCTGACTAAGAAATTATCCACTCTTTTCACTTCAGTCCTTTGTTTTTTTGTGCAGATGCTGCAGAAGTTTACAAAATTCTTTGAAAGTTTTAGAAGGTCACACTACTTTACTGTCTTACTCAATGCTGTTACTTTTCAGGCAAGCAGCCACAGGAGCAGAATCTATAAGGTAACCAAGACAATGTGCAAATGTTAGAAAACTTACTTTATCAAAATATTATAATCATACTAAATCAGACACTACAAGACTGGTTTACCAGCAGAGCAAACACTGAAAATACTGGGAAAAAAAATCTTGTTACAGCAGATACTTTGTTTTATTGACATACTGTATCACTTTTGATGATAAGGAGCAAAAATGATTAACGGCAGAAAGAAAAATAAAGGTAGTATTATTTTATCGTGAAATCATTTTAAAGACTTGTGTTCACAGATTCTTCAACTGTTTATGAAAGACAGTAAGAGCTTGTAGCGTTTATAGATGTTTGAAGTTACAGATTCCTCTGGTAAAATATTTACGCTGTGCAGATATTTTGATGTTTTATCAGAGGGCAGAGGTTTGAAGGTTTTGTCGGTGGCTACATTTCCTCGGGGTGAACAGCACTTCAGAGATTCATAACTAAATTTGCTGCATAGTTTGATTGTAAAAAATATCAATGCTTGCAGATAATTGGCTTATAAAGAAGGTTAGTAATGTTTTTTGTTATTGTGTTTCTAACAAAAGCAAACATAAGGCAATGATGTTTTAGACAAAAGAAGAAGAAGAAAATAAAAGGATAAAGAAAGTTGATTAAATGTAAATCAACACCAAGTTGGTCTCTAATGACAAACCACAAAATTAACCAAGCTCTATGTACCACTTATTGCCACACACATTTAAATAACAGGGGTACAAGCTAACAAATGTACATTCATGTCAGACATTAATGGGCATTAGTGTAAAACTTCCTGACCTTAGTGGAAAAGGGTAGTATAAAGCCTATGTGACTGAGCTACAATTGACAATTTATAAACACCATTCAGGGGGTGTTTCCAAAATGCCTTAACACATTTGCAAGGTGTCACAATCTGTGGTTGTCAAGTTGAGTTTTACAGGCAGGATAGTATAATAGCATTTTAAGTTTTACATGATGTATAAATTCTAAATAATTAGAAACACTCTATGTTAATTTGGGTGTCTCAATACCAGTTTTTCTCAAACTGAATACGAGTACAGTTTGGGTATTTGCCAATACCAAGTACCAATACTGAGCATTTACCAAATTAGAACTTAAGCCTTACATAATGACTTTAAAAACACATTTAGTTTCTTTAAAACATGGTTCTCCTTCTTCATAACCAACAATCACTCTGACTGGATCAAATCAAATATACAGCATGAAAATTACTACTGCAACGAATACAAATAACAAAGAAGATTTTATTTCAACTTTCAACAAACTTTTCACTGGAAATGTACACTGTAACACATTAAATAGAGTATCAACGCCAGTATCCCGGTCTCGGTGCTGGTATTATTATTGAATCCGAGTATTGGTGCATTTTGTAGGAGTACTTGTAAAAAGTCTGGTATCAGGACACTGCTAATGTTCATTGTTGGAATCAGGAAACATTTACATCACAAAGGAAGCTGCCCACATGCTTATGAAATACTGTATGTAGAAGGGGTGGTTTTATATATAAATATGCACTTTGCTCACTCCTTTGCAAACTCGTCAGTTAAATCATCAACAAAAATCAAGGGATGATGCTAAACTGTAGTGTATTTTTGCTTTGATTTTCAGATTTTTTCATTATAAATATGTTTCTGTACACTCCTTCCATGTTGGAAATAAATCAGTCAAATCAGTTTCCTCTTATAAGCTGCAGGGCCTTGTTCTTATGCTGCTTGAAGTTTGAACGTTATAAAATTATGTGAGACAAACATTTCAGTCAAAATAATCACAGAGGTACTGCAAAGTGTGTGAAACAAGCTTTAAATTAATATAGTTTTTAATTAGTCAGAAAGTGCAGCTTTGATGAAACCAAACTGGGACTGACTGAGAACAAAAAGTGAATAAATATTTTGTGACAAAATTTTAACAAAAAAATATTTACGTGCAATTTGCAGGAATGTAAAGCACACTAACAAAAGATATTTACAGTTATATTTGCGCATAAACATAATTACCAATTTAGTGTGATACCAAGTGAAGTTTTGTGAATTTTCTCACATCTAAGCAACTGATTGAAAAAAAGAAACAAAAATACAAAAAAGGCCAGGTTTCTGGCTCTAAAGGAGAATTGTAGTGAGAAAGAAATGTCATACAGCTAAAGTGAATGTATAAAGATCAAATCTGACTGCTTAGTGTCTTGACTCATTAGCTGATTTATGTCAACATCACAGAGGAGGGGTGTCAGCGGAACATACCGTGAGCTCTACATTTCGTAGAAATATAGGATGTCCTATGAATAAACCAACTCCTGCTATCATTTTGCCGGCGCCAATTTGCCCTTGAATGATTTATTTCCAACGCTGTTAACAACCTGTCAGCCTCACTGACACAGTTACAACCAAATATTTACTTAATAAACATAAACAGCTTATTAGACGAGTCGCTTCAAAGGAAAGCTGTTAAACGACATTTAACACGCCTGCATGCTTTACCTGTTACAGTCGACATGCAGCAGTAGGTGGGAGTTGCTGATGGTGAGGGCAATTTTGTGCCACTGGCCATCAGCGAGGCGATACGGGAAGGACTCGGATCGCGGCTTGCCTCTGAAGCGGTAGTGGTAGCGGATCTCCTCTCTCACTCCGCTGCTTTCCATCTCAAAGTAACTGCAGGGGAAAGAAGTGGAAGATGCTCAGATTATAAGAGACTCTCATTGATACATAGTGCAACTTTTTTCAATTGATTATGTTGATTGTAATTTTTTATGAGTGATTTTTTTTTAATAGGCAAAATTTCTTTAAAAGTAATCTCACATATCTGCATGGTGAGGAAGAAGAATTGAGTTTTTTTCATGTTCAGTAACTCACCCTTCAGCATTTTAAAGACAGAGAAAACTGACAGGTTTAACTTGTTTAAAACTAAATTAACACAACCTGTTTAAAATTAATACAATTTCATTTATTAAAAAGAAATGTACTCTGCAGACATTTATGTTTTGGTCCTAAAATACATAAAAAAAACTATGTATGATATGACCACGGAACTATACTTTTAATTGCCCTCCAGTAGCAGGAAAACAAAATTATCTGTGAGAAATGGGTGAATTTTATCACCTTAGTGGCTGCATTAAAACCTAACTGTGTGATTTAATCAATGATACTGTATAATAATAGGGATACTGTTTGTTGTTAAAGGGTATTCTCTAGTTCTCTGTATGGTTATTGCTCATTTCAAATAAAACAAATGCTGTCCTAGTCAACATATTTTATTGCTGGAAAAAAAAAAAACATCCACAGGAAAAAAAATATATATAATTAGATTCATGTTCCACCAGTTTTACCTGCAGAGTGAAAATGCATGTTCTGTACTCTGTGAATCAGTAACTTCAGTTTGCAACGGAACAGCTGACAGTATCACAAGCAATCAAGGCACAAAACTGACACCAAGGCTGAGGGCATACAAAGCTGCAGCTGTCTGAGAAAATCTGTGACAGTAGTTAGCTGTGCTAGCTGCCACCATCTCTCCTAGAAAGGTTTGAAACAATCAGATTCAATAGATTTTCACAGCTTAATCAAAAGTTGCATGAATTCATATCAACTTCATGCTTAATACAGCTATGATGTTGAGGTATAATATCATA
>JAVKLF010000038.1:22555328-22566878 GCA_034783495.1 Millerichthys robustus
ATGACATTTTATTCCTGTTTCAATCAAAATAGACTTACAGTATAACACTGCTGACAAAGCATATCTGAGGAAAAGATAAATGTGGAGGAACTTGTATAACATCTTAACATTATTCTCAAAAACCATATCGGTAAATTTACACACAAGAAATGAAATTATGAAGGAACTAATTGTATGCTTTTACAAAACAAAATATTTTTTTGTCAAATTAAATGCTTGAATTTAAAACTACTGGACTGAGTAATTGTGTAAATCACAAATCCTGAAACTGCTATATATCTAACATATGATTCATCATGTATGACAAATATTCTTTTACTTATTTATATGTGTGTGATGTCTGTTGACAAAATTAAGATGGACTTTTAAGACAGTAAATAAGTCTTCAGGTAGTATTTTAGTTTATTTTACATTTTTTTTAATATTGTATCTAATAAAATCCTGTGCAACTGTAGGTTCTACAAAATGCTTTGTGAGCATTTTTTTTTATATGCAGACCAGAAATTTACTTGTAAAAATCAGGCTCAGTGAGGTCATGGGGTTTAATTCATTCTGAGAAACTTCTCAGAGATGCAAGGAGTACACAAATGATTCTAAAAAGCAGTGCCGGTAAAATATATTAAAGAACATAATCAATCCAAACATAATCATTAAAAACAAATGCAAACTGGTTTAAATATAAAAGATCTAACCCATTTATTATTTGAAGCAAATACATAAATGACTCAAGTGCATCTTTTATGTAGCTCATCAAACCATTACAGGCTATTAGAGCATGATGATGACTGTACAAATCTGTCAGGCAGTTGACTGTATTTAAACTGAGGCATTTTTATGATTAATAAAAACAAACTGTTTGCCTGATCTAGTTCTTTAAATTTTTGTATTTCAATATTTTACAAAGTTTTTGTGATGTTTTCAGCATTTGCCATCTCTTGCATCATGACTCATTGACTCATTGATTCACAGTATGCAACGTTTTAGTTGTCAAGACATTCTGAAAGCTATTTTTAATTTGAAACAGTAAGAGCAAACTTAATCTTTCTTGTGCAACATTTTAAACATTGCATAACGTGTAATTACCAGGAATGAAGGTGCTCTGATGATTAGCCACTAAAACTGAATGTGCACTGATTGTGTTCGGTGGGTCAAAATCGTTGAAGCACAAAAAAAGAATCATACAGTAACAAAGTTCAGATATTTCATTGCTAAGGACCCAAATTAAAGCAGTGGGACACAATGTGTTAAAATTATACCCAGCAAATTGGCACAGCAGAGCTCAGCAACATATGGACACCGCATCCTGCCCAAATTAGAAAGTTCACACCCTGCAGAGGCTGCCAAGGTGGGAACTGAAGCTAAACACAGTCAGATGAAAAGATAACATATCCTCTGTGTGTTGTTCTTTCAATCATGCTGTATTGCATATTTTTTTAATAAGCCTGACAGACATTTTATTTAGTTTGTATTGATTTTTAAATACACTTCACATATACATATTTTTATTGAGATGTCTAGACTTTTTCATAATCACGTGTGATCATATACACTCACCGGCCACTTTATTAGGTCCACCTGTCTAACTGCTCGTTAACACAAATTTCTAATCATCCAATCACATGGCAGAATGCTCAATGCATTTAGGCATCTAGACATGGTCAAGGCGATCTGCTGCAGTTCAAAGTGAGCATCTGAATGGGGAAGAAAGGTGGTTTAAGTGACTTTGAACGTGGCATGGTTGTTGGTGCCAGACGGGCTGGTCTGAGTATTTCAGAAACCGCTGATCTACTGGGGACTGATAAAGTATCCATACTTTGTAAATAACACTGGATTTTATAAGTCATTGTGTCTAAAATCTATTTATTTTTGTGATTAACTTTAGCTAAGGACCTCTGAATGAGCCTTATTCAAAGTAATAAAACCTTTGTAAACTTTAAACTTCTAATTTTAAACTACTATCATTCAAACCATTCAGCAACCCAAACAAATTACCCACCTAGTGTTAACTGACAGCGAACACACAGATAATACATCAATTACAAGCCGAACAGTAAGTGTTTTTTGGTGAAAAGGCAGGCTTTTATTATTCTAACAATAGAGCCATGCATAACCAGCTAGTGGTAGAGACCTCTGTTAGAGTGGAAGATTAATAAATGATTCAGGTCGATAGTTCCGTGAAGCAGAGGGTCATTCTGAAACTAAATGACCTCAGACATCTAGATGAAGCCAGACTGTTTTTTTTTATGTCCAGACCATAAAGAAGCAAACTGCTTTTTTATTTCATCTTCACATTTTGTGTTTCTCTAAAATTAGTCCAAACTCTTTAGTTCAAACAAAAGAACATGTAGACAAATGTCAGTCATTTTCTTGTACAAAGCTTACATGATTTTAGTAGATCTTATAAAACATCTGCTTTTGAATACAGCCAAGAAATATTTCTACAAATCTGTTGCCGTAAGTGGTTTTTGTAACCCCGTCAACACAGCAATTTTCTGATGAATGAATGACAATCAAAAATTTACCGTGAGAGGTTTCTGTAAGACGTGCACTTGTTTGCCAAGGCAAATAGCAATTTTCATTTCTCCCACAATTTGCAAATACAGTGATGTTTATTCTTCAGTAATAAAAATGCAAACGCAACATCAGCCATGCCATGTAATGAAGCCATGTCAGCTGGCTCTTCTTAAAAATGTTCCCTGTCATCTAACTCACCATTAGTGTTGTAAGAGGTAGTGGCTCACACTGTGGGGTGAAGGCATAAACAAATTTTACATAAACAAGAGAAGAGAAGTGCACCCAAACCTTTTAGTGCCATGGGAAAAATATTTCATCTGCTCATAATGCTGCTTTTGGCTGAGGGTGGCTAGATTATGTCTGAAGTCAGTTCTGTACCAGCCATGCTAATTATAAAAAAGTCTGTCACAGTCTGTCTTCTCTACCAACTATTACAGTAATTGCATTTCTTCAGTCTCTGGCTAAAAGAAGAAAAGTTCAGTGTTTTCACCATTAGGAAAAGATTTAATCCGATTTTTTTTTTCCTTTTTTCATGTTGAAACTCTCTGTGTAATTAAATTGACAGTAGTGAGTGTTTTCAGTAATTTAACCTCAGCCATGAATGATAGAGGTCCATAAAACCTGCTTTTTTGAAAGCAGTAAAAGTTTATAGCAGTGCAGTAATACTTCCCAGCTTTACGTGAGGTTTTTATTTTTACACATATGAATTATTTCCTTTATTCAAATACTGCCGAACAAGTCAACAGAAGTGTTAGGTTTTATTGTAATTAATTTCAGGACTGTGGTCGAGCAGACAAAGCTTTGTACCTACTCTTTGTTCTGTTTTAGCCAAATCATTTGGAACTTCGTGGAATAAAGAGTCTTTTTCAATTTAAATATTAATATCATTATATACAAACTTTTAGTAATACGTTGTTTACACAGCTTTGTGGCAACAAATCTTAATTTAAAAGGTATTTTTGCAGGTATTGTTATTTATCTGAATTTGATCCAACTGAAGTTTGCTTTAACTAAAGATATTTTAAAATGTGATTTTAGCCCATTTTGATTTTGTCATCTTGAAGCATAGCATTCAATATTCTAGGAGAAATTGGTTAACAGACCTAATTTTGCATCCCCATATCCAGATGAGGGACAGAGTGCATTTTTGTAGAAGCATGTTAGAGATGCAGCTTCGTCGGAAATGATTAAGAGGACGTAGAATGCAGAGGACTGAGTAAGATGGTTGGAGGATGACTTTCTGTGGCAACCCCTGAAGAGGAAGCCAAAGGAAAACAGCAATGACCCCAAATGTAAGCCCATTCACCTCTGTGTGCCTACTGAATGGACTTAGGTGGTCAGAACACGTCAGTATTGGCATGGAGCGTCTTCTGAAAGAGCCAGTAGATACCAACGTTTTGAGGAAAAATGAAGCACAATGTGTAGCTCTTTGAATATGTGTTGATATTTAGATACTATCAAAGCATATATTGTCAGCAGCACAATGGATCAGTGATTAACACTGATGCCTCACAGCAAGAATGTCCTAAGTTCAATCTCATGTTCAGACCTGGGGTCTTTCTGTGCCATGTTTGCATGTTCTTGTGCTTGCGTGAGTTTTCTCCAGGTACTCTGGTTGAATAAGGTTAAATAAACAAATCAGCCAGTTTTATCTCAGTGTTTGTAAGGTTCAGTGAGCTATAACCAATTTTGTGTTGACTAAAGTTGATTAGCTGTGATAGTCATCTAAAAGTAGGTTGTCAATGTACATTCAATGATTATTTTTGTTAATGTTGTTCTGTTCTGTTCAGTTTGAGGTAATTTGCTAGCATGACAAACAAATAAACAATGTATATACACACAAACACACACACGTCTTCAGTGGCAAGTGTTAAACTCTATGTGAACATAATAAACCAAATCAAAGCCTGTGAAAATACTGAAATTCCTCCTTTTATGTGTTGTTTAGTTGCTTTATAGCACACATAAATGTTTTTGCTGCACTCTGCTCTTTGGGCCATACAAGTGAAGACGGTGGCTGGCCTACATTTTATAGCTAATCCTAATGACATTCTCATGGCTGCCAGTCATGCACTTGATCCTTATTTCCCCTTTTTTTTTTCTTTTTTTTTTTTTTTGTCTCTCACTGAAAGTGTATCATACACAATGTAGTGACTTACGCATCAGTTGGAATATGACTTTACTTATTTTCTAAGCCTACAGTATCTTCAGTGCATTACCCTGGAAAATATAGATTTGGGGAAATAAGCTGACCCTGACCCTGAAGCTTTCTATTTTGTTTGTTTTAGGAATGGATAGAACAGTATGTGGAGGCATGGTGGATCAGTTGGAGCAGCTGCCTCCCAGCAAGAAGGTTGCCGGATCAAATCCCAGTGTGTCTTATGATAGACTTCTCCAAGTTACACACATTCAGAAACTCAATAAAATAAATCATGGCTCAATTTAATCAGATACTTGAACTATCCTTCTATTTTTTTGCAATCTAAAAGATAATTTGATTTGATGTGAGGTTCCTCAAGATTTCTGTGCCTCTCATATATAAAGTTGAGTCCTGCTCAATTCAATAAAATTCAACAACAGCAAGTGCAGTATAAGTCTCCAAACCTCCGTAATTTAAAAAAAAACAAAAAAACATATCTTTTAATCTAAAGACAAAGAGGTGTCTACCTTTGATGTGGTAAAGAAATTAGATTTACAGGGTTATATAGAAGTGATAAAATGGATATATTGGTTTCTATAGCTGTTATACAGTTTTTATAGCAGCAGTAATCTGTGTGTCATTTGGCCACAGGGTAAAAGCAGAAGAAACATTTCTTTAAAAGTCTTACTCAAAGCTACCAGGAGGACATCGCAGAAACAGATGATTTATGTTGGTATGAGCAGATTCCGCCATGTCAGCTTACACTCTCTCCTGTTTCAACTTAAATACAGTATGTCAAAATAGCAGAAAAAAAAATCAAATGTGAAAATTGCAACTTTAACAGATACAATAAATAAATGCACACACAGATCTAATTTCATGATGTGAAGTATTCCCAAATTGTGAATGTAAGAAGCCGGATATTGAAAGAGCGACAGAGAGAAAATGAAAAATAAATTAGATTTGGTGACGGCACTCACAGCTGGATACATTTGAATGTGTTTAGATGCACATTCCTGAACTTGTATAGCACCAAAGTAGGACAGCTGCAAAAGAGCCAATGGTTGTGCCCAACATATCAAATTTATTTTGGAGTCCTTCTGTAGCTGGTGTCCCTAGAGAACAGGAAGGCAAAGATCCAGCTGCAGACTGAAGAGGAGAGAGGCCCAAATGGTTTCTGTCCTTGACCTGAAAATATCAGAGGACACAATGTGTCTTAGATTTACATCCATCTATGTGAAAATGGTAAATCCCACTATTCAATTAAGCAATGTCTGAAACAGAAGGTTGTGTTCACTATCAATCTACATAAATTGAAAGATTACTTTTGTGTATATTTTCTGTATCCTTGATTTTTTGTGTAAGATCCCTTGTTTCCTATGTATCCTCTGTTACCAGTCTACTATTCCCAACTGTTCATTTTATTTATTACTAATGGCTGTCACCACCTATTTGTTATATATTTTGCTGCACGGTCAGCTTGTTGTTTTGGTCTTTTACCTAAAATCTTAATTGCATCTAGTCCTTGTGCAAGTCTGCATCCTCAATTATTTTGAAAGAGACAAATCTAGTAACTAATTGCAACTCTGTTCTACAAATTCAATATGAGCATTCTGGGCATACACGATTCAATAAAATTTATTTTTACCTTTACTATGTTGTACTTGAACTATTTAATTTTTAAAAAAAGTTTTAACAGTTTGAAAATTTCTCAATAAAATGCTTTAGTTTGATAATAAATCCAACATTTTAGAAGTATGATTACAAGTCCAGTAGGTAAAAAATAAGTCAAACTTTGGTTTTCAAACAAAATATACTTGTGATTTAAGCCAATTTGATACAGTCTTAATTGACTTGTATTCCCAGAAGTGATTATGACAAGGATTATTTCCAAAAAGAAATACAAAAATATCAAACTGAATCAATGATCACTGATAGAGTAGGAAAAAAGCACCATAGTATGAATTAGCTTTTACTTGCCAATAAACTCAGGTTCAGGTCTATTAAGCTACAGAATGACATTGGATGAGAATGCTGCTCTAACAGTGTTGCTGTGCCCTGGAGCTGCGAGAGAGAAATGAGTTTGATTTAAAAACGATTTTAGAGCTTGGTGAAGCAGTAACATAGCAATATTTTACTTTTAGGAGGAAACCGATAGTATCAGCTGTGCTGCACCTGAATATCTTGATAGTCTCCTTGTACAACAAGGACAAATATATTTGTTGTATTCCTGCATAGCAGCCAAGAGATTCAGATGGTGCAGCTTTTTTTCTGTTAGCCTGTATCATGGCTATCAGTGGGGTTAAAAGGGCATAGATTTTGCCAAAGTTAAGTTGTGTCGTGACTTTTATCCTATATGCTATGTTCCCACCAGTCTCCCTGCTGGAAACAATCCAACCCTGAAATTGTGGGGAAGGCACTTTGCAAATTGCATTGATCTTTCCCTGAACCTGCCTCCCACCTGACGCCCATCTTAATGCCTGGGTCCTTCTCCAGCGACAAGCAGCAAGAAAGGAAATGACAGCTTGAGATGGCTCATCTGAGAGGCAAAGAGCATTTTAAAAACATGTGCATGAATAAAAAACATGCGAATACCATTTTTTAGTGAGTACTTTTAGTGCAGTTATCAACAATGTGATTTTGTACAAACAATATTTTTGGGGTAAAATTAACATTATTATACTGCATATTGTTCTGTGTTGTTTTAAGCATCTCGCCTATATGACTGTACTGTCAGATCCAAATAACTGAAACTGTTTTCACACCTTGAATTATTTCCACCTCAAAAATTAAGCTGATTTATTTATGTCCAAAGTCAAGTTTTGAGTTTAAAAACTGGTTCAATGACACGCAGGACATCATCTCATTATCTCTTCATGAGTCACATTTTTATCTTATGATCTGATAACAACATTCTATAAGCCTAATCACCCACAATCTATAGCTGGCATCATCTACGGATCACTGAGAGGGTCACTGAAGAGTTTGATGAGTTTGCCAGTCATGTGATTTATACACTATGGTTCTTCCACTCCTACTGCAGGGCAAGCAATTCGCTGCAATTCCTGAGCTGTGGTGAGATCTGTAGGATGATGGAGACAAAGGTGGGTTAGCACCTTTTATATCTCACACTACAGTAACAAAATAAAGGACATTATTTATTGCCTTCTGCTGAAAGGTAAAATGGCAATACCAAAATATATCATGAACCATTGGAGAGATTTAATGCAAACCTTAGAAAAGTATTAGTTTGTTTATCATTAAATTTGTTAATTAGCTAAACTTTGGCGTGGTAAAAGCCGAGAGTAATCGTCAATATTCTCGTATAGTGTTAACTGGTCTTGCATCATTGTTTAAAGCCGAGCCATCAGTGCAGCAGACAACACGCTTTTCTTCAAGGAATCCTTAAAACTGCATTTAGCCCAAAATATTGCAATGAGAAGTAAAAAAATGATAAAAATCATTCAAGAAAGACTAGCTGAGTACACATTACCAAAACGTATGGCTTTCTGTTTCATCTTTTGGGATAATGTTTGTGCTAATATCGCCTTGTAGGCAGTAAAGTGGACTCTGACTTTGCAGTGATTAAAATGGTAAATGACCTGTACTTATATATTGCTTTATCAAGTCCCTAGCTTTACACTACAGTCACTCACCCATTTGTGCACATATTCACACACTGATGGTGGTAAGCTACATTGTAGCCACAGCTGCCCTGACGCAGGCTGACAGAGGCAAGGTTGTAATGCACAGGCACCATGAAATCTTACATGATAAAGCCTGAGATGTTGATTTATTTAGTGATTTTCAGCAATGTAAAAGCAAAATCAATTGCTCACCAAACTGTGATCAGATAGATTCAGCATTTTGTTTTGCTTGCTTTAATGACTAAATAACCCTACATGCTCATTATGACAAGTCCTGGGGGCAGTGAGAGTTTTGCTGTGCTTCTGGAAAGTCTCTATGAAGTAGTCAGCTTTGTGAAGTTAATTGGTAGGAGAATGACACTATTACTAAGTATACCTGGCTCTTAATAGGTCTCCTTAGGCTCCATAAGGCTTTTCACATAGAGCACCCCTCACATCCCACTCGGCAGTCATTGAGTATTATTGACTCGAAACAGCAGTGTTTGTGTCCTACTCAGCAGTACTCAGAACTGTCATTCCCTCCAGATATTACACACCCAACTGGACATGCATTATAATGAAGACTGATATGTGTATTTTCCCCATCACTTAAAACAACACCAACATTTCTTCTTGGTGATTCAAGAATTAATAAATAAATGAATAAAAAAATAAATACAGAGAGAGAGGCAGAGAGAGAGAGAGAGACAGAGACAGAGATCATAAATGTACCAGAGTGCCTGAAGGGATGATGCTGTATGAATTGCAGAGGAGTTTGGGGCTGAAAAAAGCATCGGGTGGTGAGGTGTTAAGTGGGGGTAGTAGGGTGGGGCGGGCCAAATAAAATCAATTGCCGCCGATGCCATGTGCCAGTTGTTGATAAATAAGCAGAGCATTCTGTGGACAGCTGCCAGTGGATCTGATGGTGTGAGTACAGATGGCATTTCCACACCAGCACTGCCCACTGGCATACCGCAAGCCTCTCTGTGGCTCAGGACCAAAGAGAGCACACAGATGGACTGAGCAGCTGAGGTGAATGCTGACATTCCTTCTAGTGCTCCTCACAGGCTGAAGAAGCATTGTTTCCTTCATCCGAGTAGAACAGTGTATATGTAGCTTGATGGTAACCCAACACTCCACTCTGTTTCATGATGTATCATCAGTATTCAAGAGTCATATTAATCAGGCCTAATGCATTTCCATCCTAATGAGATGAGTTTATCGAGTCCTAAAGCAATCTTTGCACTAATAAGCTGTTTACAAGCAAATCAATTATGGAAGAAAAGGACATGCATAGTCAATGTGCAAAAGACACCATCAAATCAAAGCATCAAAGCAGATGATTGTGAACATTTAAATAATCACTAGGCTCAGCAGTGATTCAAGGGCATGGTTGTTGAACTGCTTGACTCCATCAAGCTCAATAATTACAGGATGAGTAATTTTATGAAATAATAGATAAGTTTCAAGTCTTATTTTAAATGCTTACTTTTCTTCCACACAGAATGAAACTGTGCCTTCTAGGAGAAAGGGCCACCAAATTGAGGAGGAATTAATTAACTTCAGATTTTTACAGCAGCAGAAGATTCCACTCTGCTGCTTACACTGAAAGCATCCTTGCTGACAAGGCAATTAAGAGAACAAAGTTTGGCAACTCCTGAGATAAACTTCCCCCACACGTGGTGGTTATAAAGTGAACAATTAGTTATTAAGTTTGTTCTTGTGCTACAGACCTCCCACTTCCAAGCTTATTATGGTGGGTTTCCATGCAGAATCAGCCTTTCTGATCAATTGCAACTCAGCAGAGATCAACTTATATAAGAAGGAAAAAAAAACTACTCCTGACTGCTATTGACTGAATGTCAGCATATTCATGTTGAAGATAACAGATCTGTATCAGATCTGCAGCAGAATAATTCTTCTCTCTGTTTAATAATCTAGCCAGTGTTCAAGAGGGAGGCTTCTTGTGCATCATTGATTTTTGAGAACTTGTGTGCATATTTTAATACGGAGGGCAGGAAAGGATTAGGGTGGCCATGAAACACGCACTGCTTGTATAGATGTGTAGACAGAGAAAATGATTTATATGAATTCAAAGTCAGGGATGGTGTTTCAGTTCTGCAGACATGTACATCTGAATTAGCACAGAGTCAGGACAGAACGTGGTGGCAGTTTGTTTCATTCTGTAACTTTTCAGCTATTAAAACAAAATACATTTTAGATTATTTCTTTGTCAGTGTGTTCAAGGCTTTGGAATGTGGCATTATATATTTTCTGGATAATTGTGCATGAGTTGCTTTCTCTCTCTTCAGATTTTAATTTTGGTTCATTTTCAAAGGATTTGTGGTGTTGTTTTATTGTTGAAAATATATGGTAAGTGTTAAAAAATAAGAAGATTTTTAAAATGACTGAAATTAATTAAATGCAAAATGACCATCTTTTTGGACCACTTGATTCAGCTCAGCTCAGACTTTCATCAAGCTTTGCAGAATCATGAATATGACAAATTCATTTGAACCAAGTGAGTTGGATCAGAGGATCAAAAGATGGCTGAGGACTCTGTTAGACAGACCATCTATCTATTTTATTTCCCTGTTTCATTATTTATTGTATTGCAAGAAGCTGGAGCCTATCCCCACAATAGTCAGTAGGCAAGCGTTGAGGAACACCATGAACAGAGGACCAGCCCACCACAGTACCAGCTGTTCCAATGTATATGTCTGTCTAAGTGAATATGGAGAAGAAAACTGGACTTTCTTTCTAAATCCTAGAAAACTTCAATTTATTTGTTCGAAGGCTGCTTTATTGAAACATTGATAAGAAATTTTAGTTCGACTTTAGGAAAGTTTACCCTTTACAGAATTTGCATAAACCTGACCAGGGTGTACCCTGCAATTGCACACTGAAGAATTAGGATTTTAGAGCTAACTGTCTTCACAACGTTTTGGCTTGAGGTGTAACACTGACCGATATGAAGGGACAAGGCTACTCTTAAGCTCAAGCTTTATCAGAGCCACCAAAGAACCTATTTGAGGACCAAAATACAATACATGTCTTCAAGCAATGTTGCTCTAAAAGAACAATAACAGAAGCATTAATTTATTCAATAGTCTAAGTATTTTTAGATATGCTGAGAAACTCAAAAGTCAAAAACTGTGGTTTGGTTTCCAGAATTCATTTAAGTGGTAGATAATTGTACGGTGGCCCTGAGGTGCAAAACACTACAACATTAACGAAAACACAATTACAAATTCAAAAACACAACAACAT
>JAVKLF010000038.1:22633481-22645721 GCA_034783495.1 Millerichthys robustus
ACACACACAGGGAGAGGGTTAAAGGTTTCTTCTATAAATAATAATAAATCTACAAAAAAATACATATAGCAATAATACGAGTGCATATATGCCTTTCAAATGCCAAAACAAAAAAGAGCTGAGGAAGAAGACAAATAAATGACTAAAAAAATTATTTAATCTTTTATGTAGTAATAAACTATTTTTAATTAATACAAAACTGTTGCCTTTTCTAGCTCTGCAAGTAGAAAAACAACAACAATGCAGAGCAACTTTATCATGAGTGTGAAAGATCAATAGTGGTCTGGGTTTTAGTAAAGCTGAGAAACAATGTAAGATTTTTGAAACCTGTTCACAAATGTTTGACAAGTTATCCTCCGACAACACACCCATCAACTCTTTTTGTAGATTCCATTGACTTCTATGAGTTTTTTCTACTTTAAAATGTGAGATTAGAAAGGATGAAGTTGTCAAAACTATAAATCAATTGTGGTAAATCTGCAGGTTCTGAGGGTTTCCCAGCAGAGTTTTATAAATTTGATTTTAACAATGTTTTGGATTTCTTAACTTGTTGACTTGATGCTCTTGGCAGTAAGAGCATCAAGTCTCAGTTAGTCATCTACTTTATACCAAGTTTTCAGCTAATAACACTTTAGGAATCATCCAGTTGGTGCTAAAATCCTTGTTTTAGCTGTCAAACTATGTTATCTTTGGTATTTTTCATAGATTGTTTTTGTCCGTGATGTGTTGACACAACACTGGTTTTTCCTTTGAGTTTTTGAACCTTTTTCTGTCTGAATGATTCATTTGTGGGTCAGAGTTCAGTGTCTTAACAAGCAAAAAAAGAACATTCTTCTGAAAAAGTTTTGGGTCTAGATTCAAAATGAGTGAACAAGCAGTTAAAATCCAAAGAAAAACATTAAATTATCTTCAGGAAGCCAAATCAAGAGTGCTTCAAAATTTCAACAGTTTATTATCTTAGAACCAAAGAAATAACAAAATGAGGGATGAGTGAAGACTAAAAAGATCACTGTGTGTTTCAAGGAGGAGAATGTTTGTTTGCTGCTTTTGCCGGTTTGGTTTTCTTACCCTCATCTGCAACCTGCTCTATCGGCACCTTCAACTCCTGGGCCATGAAACCAATGACAGAGAAGATGACAAAACCAGCAAATATACTGGTAGCACTGTTTGTACAAGTCACTATAATGGTATCCCTGAAAAGACAAAAAGGAAAAGAGGAGTGGTGAAAAGGTTTCATAAGCAAACATTATTTGTGCCTACAGGAGTGCTGCAAGATTTAATGCAGCTAATGCTTGTATGCTTTTTCATTATAGGTACAGGCCATCTCTGCCTAACATCAACAAAAATAAAAGGTCCAACATCGCCCTCCAGTGGTAGGAAGACAAACTATTTGTGATTACGAGACTGAAACGTGTCAGGGTGGTGCACTGCTGTATTCTAAGAAAGCTGCTTTTATGTAAACCAAGTAATGAGAAATTAGCTCTTTTACAATGCAAATAACATTTTCAAAATTTACTTTGACAACAAAACAATGGGAGTAAATGGGGGAAAAAATACACAAAAATACTAAAAGTTGCATTTATTTCAGACAATTCTACCAGACATCCAGATACAATATCATGCATCTGTGGTGACAGGTTAAATATGTCTGACAGAAGCATAGTTTACCTTTTAAGTGTTTACCTGTAGCAGTTATTGTGGAACTTATTGTAGGAGGAGAGCGTGATCAGGCCTCCCCATGCAGCCGACAGAGAGAAGAAGATCTGAGTGGCTGCGTCTTTCCACACCTGAGGACGAAGCACAGACGAGTCAATAAGGAGGGAAAAGAAGATGAAGAACAGAAGGCAGGAGTTGAACTATGTTGCTCCCTAACCAGTGTGAGTGGAAAAAGAGACACAATGCACGTGTACCTTGGCGTCATTTAGTTTCTCCCATTTTGGAGTGATAAAGTAAAGAATGCCATCTGCTGCCCCAGGGAGGGTCACTCCTCTGATCAGAAGAATGACCAGGACCACGTACGGAAATGTGGCTGTAAAATAAACCACCTGAGCAAAGAGGGGATAAGATAAGAAAGCAAGAACAGAAAATGCCATATAGAAACTTTTCTTTTTCGTTTCAGAGGATAAATCAGGGTTCTTATAGTCTGTGATGTAATTATCACTTGACGAACACAAATGGTGATAATGTTCGTGTGAATGTCTCACGAATCACTGGTTAGATTTTAATGAAACTTTCAGAACGTAACCATTTGAAGTGTATTCATATCTAATTAACTTTTGGAGCCAGATTTATAACACCTGTCACAGTTTTTCAATATCATGAAATGATAAAAGGACTGTAACTCTGTCAAGTTCACAGCTAAAATGTGGTGTGGCAGTAGCTAAGAGTCATTCACAACCACTTGCCAGCTGTCCTTTAAAATAACAAATAGTTCCATTTTTTTAAAAAACTAAGCAGATGCATTCCTATTTAGGTTGATAAGAAATGCACTTATTTTTAGGAGTCAGTGAAAAAAATGTTTATCGACAATAAATGAAACAGGAAGCAGTGGTTTTGTCTAATCAGAGCTGAAGAATCCATCTTTTGGGGGGTTTTTTCTTGCAGGAAAAGATGTTGAACACAAAAATGTATTTTGGTTGACTGATGCTAGTAAGATTTGTTTTTTCGTTTAAGCTGCTTTTTGTCTACTACTTTTTATAAAGCACTTTGAAAACAAGTTGAGCTGCAACGAAGTGTTGTTTGTGTAAAATCACAAACGTTAAATTGGACCAAATTGTCTAGCACACTGGACTTTTTTTTGGATTTAAAGAACAACAGATTTGAAACCCAAACCCAAGAAATTAGTTTTCTGTGAAAATACAGTGTGAATGTTGAGCACTGGGTGATTAGTGACATTTGATGAAGATGAATCTGAATTGTTAAAGCTAAAAGAAGCAGAGCACTAGCAACAAGCTTACTGAAATCTAAAGAAAAAAAACACTAAAAATATAAGCTAAACCTTAAACATGGCAGAAAATAGCTAAAAGTGTTAAAAGACCAGCTAAAAGTAGCAAATGGCTAGCTAAACGCTCATTTTTTCTTCATTTTTCTTGACGCCGTTTAGTAGAAACAGAATCTCACAGCAAACTGTTATCCAGACACCAAAGCCGCCCCTCCCTCCGTACCACCCTGTCCACTTAGTGTTCCATACTTCAGTTTCTGAACGTTGACAATATTTATTCAACTTTGAGCACTGACCGATCAGATGAGATCTGATTCAGCATCTGCCATTGTTTGCCTGTTAGTAAATTATCTTGTGAACGACTGGACATGTTTAAATAAAACTTTCAGCAAATAATAGGCAGGTTTTCCTTTTATATCCAATTAGGTTTTAGAGTCAAACTGATTTTAAATGGCCACCACAACTAACTGGAAAGATCAAATTAGATACAATTCAGCTTATTTTACAGATGCTGAGAAAGAATTTAGTGAGGTAGCATCCAAGCATCATCTTCAACACACACTCAGAATACTACACAAAGTTTGCCATTACATGTTAGAATAGACTCTCTTTCATTTAGGAAAATATCTCATGAACCACTGGACAAAACCTTTTTGAAACTCTCAAAAATAATCTGTGAATATTTGTCTACAACTCAGAAACTTTTGGGTCAAACCAACTTGGCTGCTGCAGCCAATCAGCCTTTTCCAACACAGAAACAGGTTTAAATAAAATAATTTTACAGATGGTAAGATAAAATTGTGTGTGGTTGTAGCTAAGAGACAACCTCAACAGCTTCTCTGTGTTCTGTCACATCTCATAAGATCTGACAGCATCACAAGGTTAATTTTCAAAATTCACCCATAACAACTACCTTCATTCATTCTCTTTGTCAAGCTATTTTATATGTACAGTATTTCTTCCTATTTGGTGAAAACTCATGTTGTTTTTCTTGTTTGTTTTTTGTTTTGTGTTTCTTGATTTGTTTTACTAACTTTTTGATCCTAGAAATACCAAAACTGACATTTTATTTTTTTTTAGAAAAACCATGTGGATGAGACTTTGCTCCACTTTATCTTTGCTGTGTTGCAACTATAAGTCCACTAGAGGGCAGCATAAAACAATAATTTTATTTTGAGATTTAATTTCTGTTTTCTCTGCCAGTCTACAGACATGTGATCATAGCTCAACAAGTAAAACCACTAAAGGAAGGATTCAGTCTCCGATCAAAAAGTCGAAGTGTTTCATCTTTATGGCATCCATTTTTAATCAAATAATTTTCAGAGAATATTTTTTTTATTATCTGAGAGAACTAAATGTAAGGAATTCAATATTATGTGGTATTACTACAGTATATATTGAGTATTTTGAGTTACAAACAGCCTGTATCAGTTTTGTGTTGTAGTGAGTTTTGTTATTTACTTGTTCTCATAAATCTGAGCTGAAAATCCCTGAAATCCCTCTGAAAGATCAGAGTGGCTTTGTGTGTCTTGTTACCTTTCCAGATGACTTGATTCCTTTGGCTAAAGAGGCGTAGACAATGAGCCAGGCCAAGAAGAGGCAACCTGCCAGAGGCCAGCGGAGATCTCCTGGATATTCAATCCCTTTAGAAATGTGCAACACGTTGTACCTGCGGGTGAGTCCACACCTTAGTCGGCCTCAACACATATATCAGGGTTATTTTATTATTATTATTATTATTAGTAGTAGTAGTAGTAGTAGTATTAGTATTATTATTATTGTGCAATACAAATAAATAAAAGAAATTCAGATGTCACATTTTTCAAAGTTAAGAAATCATTTACTGGCATAATAAAATCCCATCTATGTTTTTATTAAACTTGTGAGAATATTTCAAGTAGTTTCTCATATAAAAAAAATTGTGTCTGATATATAGATTTTTGAATCAAGTTGATTTATAAGTGTGTTTAAAATGCTTGAAGATGAAAAACAGATGTGCCTGTGCTATCTGGTGACATAAGATTACTTTGGAGAAACTGATTCTGTGATAAACTTAGACTGAGTCAATCTCCTTTTAACTTAGATCCTGTAAATCATGTGTCAAATACAAGGTCTGCGGGCCAAATCTGGTCTGCAACAGCATTTTATCCAGCCTAATAGGTAATATCTTATCGTTTTTTTGTTTTGCTGGATTTGGATCAAATGTATCTCTAAGACAGTATAAATAAAAAAGTTGTGAATAGAGAGTAAGGCTAAAGAATTAAATGTTAATGATGCATCGTTCTAAATTAAACCTTTGGTGTTTATTCGTTAGGTTATGTTTTTAATGCTACGCAAAATATAATTTGGAAAAAGTCATTGGTATCGCTACAAGAATTGTTTGTTAAATACAATTTAAAACCAAGATTTTTTTCAATAAATTGAAAATTTGACAGAAATTTGACACCCTTGGTTATGTGAAACTCTTCTAGTTCAAAACATTGACTTTACAACTAGAATTATTTTGTTCAATCCTGAACTTCATGTTTCTAAACTCGTGTCAAATACCATTGTTTGTTGAACTTATAAGGCAAAAAAAACCCAATTACACTCAAACAATTTTTATTATCAAAAGGGATATATCTTATAACAGCTCAATTTTACTATCAGTTTTACTTTTTTTTTTTTTTATAAAACCCAAATGAAAGGTTTCAGACAAAAAGGTTCACTTACTTGAAATATTCTTCACTGGGGCTTACGTAGGTCTTGTTGCTGTCCAGGGTCATGTTCAGCAGCTTTGTTAGGTTTCCAGCAGCATTTGCAGACAGACAGAAAGTTGAATTCTTGACTGAAACGGTGTTTCTGTCCCGCAGGATGCACGTGTCTGTTCCAATCAGAAACCAACACGTGAATGTGGAGAGACTGACAGGGGTGGGGGGTACAGGAGGCAGAACTTTCATGATCTCTCAGGTCTGCACCGAGAACAGATGGATTTGATTTTCATGGGAACAAAGATCAGAAGGGAGGTTTCTGCAACAGGGATGCAGCTGTGTGGAGCCTTTAAAGCATGCAGATTTAGAATATTAGGAACTTCAATATTTATGTACCACTTTTTAGATACTTTATGTAAAAATATTAAAAGAATGTCATTTAGAAAAATTTAAATAACTGCATTTTGTTCAGGCAAGATTTTAAAAAGCATACAAAAGTTGCTTTGCATGCACTATGTTGTGTTCAAGACAAATAATTATATTTATACCTAATACCTGACAGTAATAGAATGAGGTGGACAAAATCTGAATTTTGTTGAAGAAAACCAAAATATCACCTTAAAACCACACTTATCTTTTTGACAAAACATTTTTTAATAAGAAAAAAAGGCATGTTTTGTTTTTTTTATTTTGACAAGAACCAAAATGCAAGTCCATTCCAAAGTCATCCGTGTAATAAATGTGAGGTATCGTCTTTCTAAAGTACAATTTATAATTTATTATACTTTTTAATTGTCAATATACTTTTTATGGACACGAAAATGAGTAAATGAGTTCGATGGCTCTGGAGTTCCGGTTGTAGCCAGCAGGTGGCAGTGTGGGGCTCACTGCAGCACTGCAGCAGGCCAGAGCTGTACAGTAAATTTGTCAAGCAAGCAGATTTTCTGCTGAATTTACAAAACGGCCGATGGCAAATATTACCCAAAATGAAGTCAATTCGCTTTTTTTTTCGATGCACAAAAACGTGAAACGATTCTGCTTCGGTGGCTTCATCGTTTCATTAAAGAAAACCGCTTTTTTTCTGCAGTTTTCATTAAAGGAAAATTCAAGGAAGACATTTATTTACTGTAGATGTAAAGAGCTGAACACAAATTTCAGTTTCATTTCTAAACGAAGAATAAATACAAAACACATACAAGAGGTTTGATTTGAATTGATTTTCATTCCGATCTGGCTCGGGGAGGCCAGCTCGCGCGCGTGTTCTATGGGCCTGCTTCGTTAGAAACACGTCAAACAGATAAACGAGCTGCTCTTCGTTTGTCTTTAATGGTGACACTCTGCAGAGATCGCAGGTCAGGATTCATTATACTGCAGGACACCTCAGCTGAGGGAGTCGTGACGCATTGCGCATTGTGGGCAAAGGTGGGGGGGGCTTTTAGTGTATGTGTGTGCAGGTGTGTGTGTGTCTTACCTAACAGAAGCATGTCTTTGTCCTTACATTCCAGCGTGTTCCACTCATTCCTACAGTTAGCCCATGGCAGTGAGCCCTTCAACGAAGCGAACAGGTAGTACAGTGTCCAGCACATTATAATGTTATAGTATATGGCTATCAAGACAGATATTATCAACATGGCAATCCCGCAACCTAAAATAAATAAATGAGACGAAATATATAAATTACTCTTTAAGAATTTTTTTTAAGTCGTAATGATAAGATTTATTTATTTATTTATTTTCAAATTAAAAAAAACATAGTTGATTTGTTGTTTTATACCTTGCAAAGCGGGAATGCACTTCCAAACGGACACGGGCCCCTGGCTGGCGAACTGGCCCAGGGAAACCTCCAGCAGAAAGATGGGGATCCCGGCGATGCCCAGCATGGTCAGATAGGGAATCAGAAAAGCACCTGGAGGGAGGGGATCACACACAGAGTGTTGTCCAAGGACCAAAACACATATAGTCGTAACTTCCAAATAAATACAAAAGGAAGAGAAATGATTCGTTTTTTGCATTCAGCTTCTGTTGAGTATGAACACGTTTATTATGCACTTTTAGATTTAATTTCGCCTTTATTAAAAAACATAAGCCATTTTTTAAATGTCTCCAAAACTTTTTTTGTAAAGAAACAGTGAACAACAAATAAAAACATTTAAAATGCATTCAAATGTATTTTACCTCGAACTTCTGCTAATTTTTCAGTTCAAATAATAATTTGTTTCTTATGAAATCAAACTGCGGACTCGGGACTCTTACCTCCACCATTCTGGAAGGCAAGATAAGGGAACCTCCACACGTTCCCCAGTCCCACCGCATAGCCCACCATGGACAGAATAAAATCCAGTTTATTGGACCAGTTTCCTCTGGCCTTATTCTCATCTCCCCCTTCGTCATCATCATCCTCATCCGCCTGAGAGGAAAAGCCATATTGACTCACTAGACAAAGCAAACTCCAAATAAAATCACTTCAAATCAATCAGTCTGGTAAGGGGGAAAACAATAACTATATCATTAAAAGGCTTTTATTGTGAAATGATTGTAGACCCATCTGAGTAAACAGTTTTTATGCTTCTTTTTAGTGGCTAAAATATATTTTTTTAGAAGTACCAAAACTAAGTAAAGAATTTACTATATTTTTAAAAATCTGTCGTCCAATTTAAAAAAAAGAAACAGGAACTGTAATACTTTCAATTTTAATATGCGACAATCCGAATTCAGCACGAGCTTTCCCAAATCAATTCTGCGTATCGGCTCGTTCATCCTCTGATGCACCACGAGCTGACTGATGACAACAAACAAGTTACCACATTTTGGGCCACAAAGACATACAACATTCGGAATCTCTGTGTGATATTACAGCAGCAGGACCTCAAAAAGCAGATTATATTAAAAACATTTATTTGGATTTATATTAGTAAGGGAGGAAATGCAGAGCTCGTGCGTGTCTGTGGGAGTAGGGGGGGCGGTGTCCTCGCGAGGGTCGGGAACCATCCGCAGTCTCGTGTGCAGCGCTGCCTATCAGGCGGGAAACACCTGGGCTTCTGGGCCATACCAAGTGAGTCTGCTGGGAGCAGGAAACACCGGCAAAATACCGCGAGATTACCCTGCCACTCGATTGGTCTAACGCTAATTCAAACTGCGAGCAAAAGCATCCAAAACGCGTCACCATAATTAGGCATCGCGTTTTTTTAAAAATGTGTTCAACTGACTGTTATTCTGAAGATCACTGAGTCAAAACTATCACGTCTGTTTTGTTTGAAATATTGGTTTTTTTTTTAGGGAGGTTGTTGCTCTTTTGAGCGGGATTTAAAGTTTTATATCAGGCTGATGCAGGGGGGAAAGGAATTAATCAATTGATGCGCGGGAGAGATACAGAAAACACATAGCCTAATACAGTCCAAAGAGTAGGAAAGGTTTCAGGTTAAAGTTTATCAACTTAGAACCACATTGATTTTTCTTATATCATAGGATCCATAGAACAAAACAGCCAAACAGCACCTAGGACTCCAGTAATGGACCACCAGTCTTTACATAAATGAGGATCTTCTCAACATGCATCTATAAATACCTTAACCTAAAAACTTTTAGAGTCTAAGACCAAATTTATTATTATTATTATTATTATTATTATTATTACAGAGCGCAGCTGCCTTCAGAGACGGATCACTGAGCTGACTTACCCCCGCCACCGTCCCGGGCTGAACAGACGTGTTCCCATCTGTTCCCAGTATGATGGTGGTCTGACTCATGGTCGTCCAGTTGCCTGCGGTGTTATTTTGCTCCGCGGTGGCCCTGAGCGGCTCGCGGCACGAGCCTGCGGAATCTTTCCTCGGGGCCGAGTTGAGGGCCACCGAGCCTCCACGTGCGGTTGGCGGCGGCGGAGGCGGCGGCGCGCTTTTAAACGTCCCGTACTCTTTAGTGGCGTCCGGCTCTCCCGGTTTACTGTCCGCGGGGCAAAAAGTTTTGCACTCGTTGCAGGGAGGCTGCTGGGCCATCGGGTGGTGGTGGTGTTGGTGGTGGTGGGGGCCGGCGGGCGGCGCGCACGGAGCCGTGTTGTCCGGCTTGTTGGACGCGAATCCCACCGCACCTTCCTGCTGCTGCGCCGGGATGTATCCGGTGGCAGGCTGCTTGGCCATCGCGTCCCTCTGCTCGGACGTATCCTGGAACATGAAAGTGACAGATCAGCGGCACGAGGGGCGACGTGACGGCTGGGAGCATGCAGCTGAGAGGGAGCTGCAGCCCATTTCCGTCCTGGGACTTTCTGCCTCCCCCCCAACCCCCTCACTCTCTAAACACTTTAATTTTAACTCGTCTATAGGGGTGTGTGGCACTGCATGAATGCAGAGTATTTGTGTGTGTGTGTTGGAGGGAGGAGGAGGAAATGGGGGGAGTTGCTTTGATTCCCCAGTTCTCTGGCTTTCTGCAAGATTCTTTAATTTTACGCCCCATTTCACCCCTCATGTCATTCAGCCACACACATCCGATGATTTTTATGGGCAATAGACAAGCTGCTGCGGGTCTCTGGGAGCTTGGCTCTCCCCGCAGGCAAGCAACCCTCACCGGTGTTACAGCAGACCCTGAGCGGAGGGATTTAAAAAAATGACTCCCTGAAATTTAACAGAGGAGGTGAGAAAACAACCGGAAAATGTACCAGATTCTAAAAGAAAAGAAAAAGACTACCTAATACCGATTAATGCCTATTCTGTTCGTGATTAGTTTAGACACGTTATTATTTGTACAACATTTAAAAAACGAATTACCATAAAGAATTAATAAAGATAACTGTAATACAAAGTTTAAAAGCTTTTCCCAAAAGCAAGACGACAGGAGAATAATGAGGAAAAGTTTTTGCTTTTCAGCACCACGGACAGCGCAACTCTTTCCCACGTCCCAAACGGTCTGCGGGGGGAAAAGTTCTCCTTTCAAATGAAATCACGCCAAAAACAGTCCTAAGTTGGATGAAAGTGAAGGCAAAATTGAGAAAAAAAGTTGTTATTATACACTTACCATATTTTCGAAGAGCTCTATTCGACTTGCTGGAAAAAGCTGGAAACAGGAGAGGACTGGAAGCCAACTGGTTTATAGCCGCGCAAAGCAACGAGTGCAAAGAGTTTCTGCAGCTCAGAGGAGGAAAGACTGGAGTTTTGCGTCAGTGCGGTGCAAGGTGCCCTTCGCGTGACATTTTCTTGATAATAAGAGTTTGATAAATCATTGGCCTTGGATTCGGATTTTTAAAGGGACTTGCTGAGCCAAGACACGACAGGGGCGCGTTTTTGTGCGTGCGTGAACTGGATGTCTTCTGATTACGCACGATGCATGCGTGAGCGCTGGACGAACTCGTTTTTCCAAAGTTGATTAATCCAGTCCTCTCTGGAGATGTGTATCTTACACACACGCGCGCGCACACACTCACGGGCAACATCATCACACGCTGCTGGTTTGGGATATTTTTTTTTCCCAGGTTTGGGTTGGTGCTGACAAAACTTCTATGACCATAGCGAACGTGTGAACTGTACTGAGGTCTTCTGGTACTCTTGTGGGACTTCTTTTCACAGAAGGCCTTATTTTATGGATTCACTTTTTGATTTGTGCCACTGTTAGGCCTGTAGTGAGCAGGACACAACGATGGAGATATGTACAGTTGTTTATTGTAATAAAATTCAGGCTAGTCTTTGTAATACATTTTTAAAAATTAAAATTTAGGTTGATTTTTTTATTTAGGGTGAACTGCTAAGGGTTAAGTCTAACACTCTGCTGAATGGGATGAGCTAAAAATGGTCTGAACTTGCTATAAATAGTGTTTCCGCTTGGCAGGTTTTACGCAAAATGCCTAAGGTTTTACGCGCGTCACCAATAGAAGCATTGATCAAGCTGGGGGGAGAAAAGAGGGGGGCAAGGACTTTACAGAGTTACTCGTTTGTAAAAGTCTTACGCAGGAAGGAGTATTATTGTTACATGAGCCAAAGCCACTGGAGCCTCCACTGGAAGTATGAGCAATACTGCAATGCGCACAGATTTACCCCAGCCCAACTTTAAACAGAAATTGAAATACAGTCTTCTTAATTTATTTTAGCTTAAACGAAAGGGGGAAAAGATTTCACTAACTCACATCAGGTTTAACATTTGTAGGCCTACCAGCTAAAGCTTTAGGATTTACATACTAACATTAAAAATACACAGACAGGCCAAGATGCATTATTAGGGAATTACGTTTAATTTATCTTTTTTTAAATCAAGAGACTTAGCATATGTCATGGTTGATGGAGGATTTAAAATCTAAGTGCAGACAAGGCAAAACGAGACTCAGACGTAAAATGCAAAAAGGCTTAATTCAAAATAAATAGCGGACGTGGCAGCTCAAACTTTTCACAAAAGGAATACTGGGAGGATAACCACAACTGGCTACAAGAAGTACAATCTAGAAATGGCAAAAAGCGGGAGCACTCAGAATATAAAGGGAACTTAATTAACTTAAACCACCAACACATGTTAGGGAGACAACAGGAACAGTGTGGTGGGGGACCAAAGCTGAAAACAGGACACACACACACACACACACACACACACACACACACACACACACACACACACACACACACACACACACACACA
>JAVKLF010000038.1:22671933-22682575 GCA_034783495.1 Millerichthys robustus
TATATATATATATATATATTTATATCCCCCCCTTAAATTCAAGGTCTGTAAAAGCAGACTGTAAACAAGGAAATGAGCATGTGAGATATGAGTGATTGAAAAGGTAAAAGAAAATTAAAAACAAGCAAGACTAAAAAAATGTGTCTTCTGCAGGAGCGACACAGGCACTGGGGTAGTGCTGTTCATTTAATGCAAGGTTAGGCAGGCTGAGCTGATGAATGGACTGTCGAAAAGGGAACAAAAGCAGGCGTTCAATCACAGGACAAGAGAGGCAGCAGTTACCCATATACCAATCCCTGAGCACTGGTCCAGGAGCAGTTTACCCTTCACACACTATACCTTCAAATACTACAGAGAAGCTACAGCCCATACTGACTACAGATCAGTATCTTTAAGCTACAAATGTAGCTTTCTCCTGCAAATGCTGAGGCAAGACTGGAGGGAAGTATCTATAATGTACACAAGTTATTTCTTACACAACGTACAAATGCATTAAAAATGGCAGATCACTTGGATAAAACAATTGTAGTGGCATGACAGAATGGTACATCTTACAAATGGCAAATGACACATGTAGTACATGGGTTTTTATCTCTTCTCATATAATCTGAGAAACTTCAAGGTAAGAAAATAACAAAAGCTTAAAATATTCCAATTACAGTAAACAAAAATTCTACCCTTCTGTCTCATATGATCCAATCCCAAGTTTTGCTTCATTCAACTCCAATAAGACTAGACACATCCTAGAAATAGAAATTGGATGTTTTCAATTACAGAGAAGAGAAGACAGGAAAAATAAGAGGATGTTTACGAATCCCATTATATCCACCCAATTGTACCCAGAGAGCACAGGCCAGATAATAACTACCTATTGATTATCCATTAAACTAGTACACCTGACAGTGCAGTGCAAACACTGCAGCCCAACAAAAAGCAGCTTCAATTCCATAGTCTTTGTCACAGACATATCACTTCACAGGGACTTCACAAAAGTGAAGCTACTCTGTTGTTAGGCAGTTACTGCTTGTATTTCAGGCAGAAATGTTATTAAACACTGTAGGAAACTCATGAGAGGTGTCTGGGATGAGAGTCTTAACACCCCCATTCTCTGTGGCTGAAACTTTCTAAAGGGACATACAATTGCATCAAATCATCTAAATTTTTAGGTTATGTAATGCAAATAACATTTATTTTCAAACATCAATAAGTAATATATTTTTGAAGCAAAAAATAACTTATCCAGAGATCTATATTATGGTTTTGGCTATATCCCTTATATACAGTTATAAAAAACCATTAAAACAGCCTACAACATATCTTGGTAATAAAAGCTTTAGCTCTTAAACATAAAACACCACCACCAAAGTTCCGTATGGATTGCCTAATTTTGTTGTCTTTTTTGGCATATCCTCAGAAAAATATTACTGTTTCAATAAATCAATTGACCAATGAAAGCCAACCCGGTCTTACGAGAGTGGGCTAGGAAGATAACATAATACAGAATTTTAGGTGAAAGGAGAAAAGATGCAGCAGTAAAACATTCTAAAATAAAATATGGACATTTCTGCACATAAATTCAGAGGAACAAGATTTAATATTGCAAATGAGTCTATCAAGAGTACTTTATTATCACTGTATTTTAAACAGATGTATCCCCTTTACTTGAATGGTATCCAAAACTGTGGCAGAAACAACTTGGCAGGGCATGGGAATGGTAAAAATTGTGTGTATGTGTGGGCATACATTAAAATTCAGAAGCACTACTGACGAAAATGCCAAACAGTTGTGTGCCTCGTGCTTGATCCCCCAACCAATGAGCATGCTGAACTTTTTTCAGAAATGACTCTGAACTACAGATGAACAAAACACCCTACTGGTGTCTGATTTTAAGGAACAAACATTTTTGGTTTAAAAAAACTTGTATGAAGGCATCGCACTGTTGGCAGTACTTTTAGGAAAAACACAACAATGCATCAATAATTAAAATAAGAATCTAAATCCATATACTTATTGTGCTATTTGGCATAAAAAGCACAACTACAATTTGATATTTTAGTATGCAATCCAATCAAGTGCTTTTCATAATAAGTTGACTTTATTTTTATCATTGTATTTTATTAAACCCTGTAATAATATAGAAAATGTACAGAATGTGATTATGTAATGCTGAGTTATCATAAGAGAGGAGAGCAGAGAAGGCAACCTTTGAGCATTTATTATGTTGTATGACATCTCTGAAATTGAAACTATGAAATATCAAAATGACAGACAGACATTCTCTTTAAAACAGACATAATCCATCAACATGAGCTGACTGATGTCTTGTCTGTTTGCGCTGCCTTGTTCCTTTCAGACAAAATCTCAAATAAATGACAAATGTTAATATTAGATGAACAGAAATGTTTCTGGTCATTTTTCTGTCGGTAATGTTTGACAGCAGGACTGAGTTCAATTCAAAAAATAAAAAAACAACAACAACTTTCTACTGTGAAGATAAAAACCTTTGTACATATTCATAAGTCAATGTTTCTGTTTAAAATTTTCTTTTACATATGACCAGAGGTGCGACCAAGTCAGTGTTTTGTAAGTCTCAAGTCTTTATCCTCAAGTCATGAGGCAAGTCTCAAGTAAGGACAGGCAAGTCCGAGGCAAGTCTCAAGTAAGGACAGGCAAGTCCGAGGCAAGTCTCAAGTAAGGACAGGCAAGTCCGAGGCAAGTCTCAAGTAAGGACAGGCAAGTCCGAGTCAAGTCTCAAATCAAGACAGGTATTTCTAAATTCAAGTCCCAAGACTGAAACTTTTAATTTCAAGTCATTCAAGTCTATTCACAATGTTGAAATACATGTTAAATGTAAATAATAGAGCATGTGTTCTTTTTAAATCTTCACCTTAACACGTGATGAAACCAGTGCAACTGAACTTACAAAATATACAAAAAGTACCTCTATGTTGTACAGTAAAATTAAACTTAGCTTTGAGAATAGTCCTTCTTTGAACTGTGTAACACCATACTCTGTGGCCTATTGTATATTGTGACATGAAGAACATTAGCTAACGAGATAAAGTAAGCTAAACTCAGCTATCTCATTGTAGCAAAAGAAAACCACTTACCGATCTTTGTGCAGCTTTAAATGACAGACAAAGTTGGAAGTTGTTCCATCTCTTTCTGCATGTTGTGCATATTGCAGTCCATTTTTGTTGATCACTTCATAGGTTGTGTAACCAAACTTAATTACTTTTTACAAAGCCTGGAAGGGGACAAGGGGGATTTTTTTGCGTTACCTCACAATACTTTTTGCGTTAGAGTTCCAACGTAAAAAGTAATGTACGGTAACACAAAACATTGTGGAAGAGTTACCGAATCAGTTGCTCCGTAACCTTTGGAAGCATCTTTGTCCTTAGTTTTTTTTTCTCATTTTTAAAATATCTGATTAATTTGATTGGCTGTGCTGCAGCTCAAGCACACATACGTACAGAACGAAGAAAGAGCGCGAGAGATACAGTTTGCATTTGTTAATATGGATTGAGTAAAATTAATTTATGGTGCACACGTTTTAAATAATAGATGCCCTAAAGTTTAGATTTTGGGTAAAATATCAAGTCTTTTCAAGTAAACAGGTTCAAGTCTGATTCAAGTCCTGAGTCATAAAAGTCCAAGTCAAGTCACAAGTCTCTGAACATTTTTTCAAGTCAAGTCTAAAGTCATAAAACCAATGACTCAAGTCTGACTTGAGTTCAAGTCTTGCGACTAGAGTCCCCACCTCTGGATATGACATCCCGCCACGATAAAATATGGCAATATAGTAAATTATAGTTGTTTCAGAAGTAGTGCATGTTTACAAAGTTGCTACTGTGTTTTTACTGAATCATCAATTGTGTTCATGTGTTTTGTGTGTGTTTAATGGCGCTTCTTACCGTGCACTCTGTGGTGTTTTTCATTTTCAAGCAGAAATCTGTTGTAAACTCCAGTTCTGATAGGCACACGGTGTTACAGTCAATTGTCTGTTCAAAGTAAAACAAACAGCAATAAGAATAATTATTCTGGTGAAAAGCTATATACTGCAAATGTTTTCAGCGATAATAAATCAACTTAGTCAAATGTACAGAATTATGCTTTGATCAGTACCACATATCACAAGATCTTGCAATATTACGTAAGATAGCATACACTGTGACCCAACCAGCTATAACTTTGTAATTTCTTATTATAAGTTTATCTTAGTTTAAACATCTGGCAAAAAAAGGTCAGCTAGGGTTTTATTGTTATAATAGTAAACCAAAAAAAAGTAAAAAGTCACTAAAGGTGACTTTTAAACAGATAAGTCTTACAAATCCAGAACCAATGAGAATACCAGTGGGAACTGTATCTGAATATAAATAAGTGGCGATCTAAATAAATAGGCCTAGAAAAGGTCTGACATGTTATTTAATTCTCAACTGCCAGATTGGAATTTTTTTATGTTGCAAGCAGAAAAAATGGTTAAATGTTAAAATCCAAGTGTTTCTAAAACTGTGTGAGAAAGTCTCAAGGCAGCTTAGTACTCAGGGCAATGTACTGTAAGAAAACAAACAAAACATATCAATATTAGTTTGACACAGCAAGCTAAATTATTTGATCAGGTCATGTACACCCATCTACAGCAACTCAATAATCTGAGGGCTTTGACTTCCGTCCGCGGTATAATGCGCAAAGTAATAAAGCAAAAATCATTGCATAATGTTGTGATGTACGTAGAAGGGTTTACAGTGTTGACCTGGTCTCCAAATAAGTCAGATCTCAAATTTAAGCAAGTTTAGCCAAATATGGCCTAATTTAAAAATAGTCAAATAAATGTAATGCCAAATCCGTTTAAAACTAGAGACAAGGTTTTACTGGTAAGAGAAAAAACAAATAAATAAATGATTTTTCTAAGATTTTGATGAAAATAAAACATAATTTAATGTAAATATGCATTTAAATAGCAGAGAAGCAACACTTACCCAAAAAAAAAAATCATTTTTGATAATAGTAACAAAAAGGCTAACTAAAATGACAGCAGGCTCACAATCCAGAACTCTAACATTTCAAATTGTTGACATTAAACGGGGAAAAAAAACTTCTGTTGAGCGGGATTTTATAATTCCATGAAACTGCTCTCAATTTTACGGAATTGCGGCCAGCCTTAATAGAATGTTATTGGATCGTATCAACGAGACGCGATAGATGAGAGTCCTTGTAATTTGTGTAAAGGGGGTGTCCATTTGTCACTGGAGGGGAGAAACTATTGATTAGAAGACTCAAATTCCATTACATCAAAGTTCTCTCGTCATTCATCACACTCTCTGAGTGAAAGACAACACTTTGCAAAGAGGTTAACTAGCAAAGAAATACAGAGGAATCAAGGGGAAAGAGCTTTCCTATTTGGTTTTCATTCACATTAGACTGTTTCATTCTATTGTGTATGTGTGTTTTATCTCAAAGTAATGTGTATGCTTGCTCATCAGCTCTGCAAAAAAACTGCTTTATCTTTAGCCAGCTGAGTAATGAAGTTTCCTTAAGTAGAACTTAAATACAGATTAGACTGATCAATCACCCAGCTCTACAGCATTGCTACAAATACAAATATACTTCCTTTAACTTTACAGCTCTCTCTTTCTCTTTCTCTTTTGCTAATGCTTAATTTCAGCCTGTCTTTGCTCCTACAGCTTTAACCTCAAGAACATTATTTTTTCTTAGTTGCGGTTCTGCAGTGCAAACCTGACAAACATACTGGCTTGCTAAAAAATGGCCTATGCAGGAGCGTTCTTTCTTTTTACTTTTAGGGTAAAAAGAGCTTCATGCTGAAGCATTCTGTCTTTATATGAGAATATCTTTTCGACACAGCTACACATATTCAACTCTACATTTTATGATTAACTATTTTTACTTATTTGATTTATATAATCAATCTAGTAGTTTACAACTTATTAAGTTTGTTTGTCAACCTGAGCACCAAATATTACAGGAGGGTGTTGGTCATTCAGTTAAAGAAAGCAACATTGGACGATTTGCCTCCATTTTAAATCAGGCGTTGTTAATTGTGTGCTTTTAAGCTATACATCTATCCATTATCTTAACTCGCTGCTTCCTTTCAGAGTCACGGGGGTCACTGGTGCAGTCACAGTGCGAGGGGTGGGGTACACCCTGGACAGGTTGCAAGTCCATCACAGGGCCACATAGAGACAAATGGGACAAACAACCATTCTCTCTCTCACTCACACCTAGAGAGAATTTAGAGTTACCAATTAGCCTAACAGACATGTTTTGGTCTGTGGGAGGAAACCGGAGAACCTAGAGAAAACCCACGCAAGCACGGAGAACTCTACCCAGAAAGGGATTTGATTTGGTGACCTTCTTGCTGGGAGGCAACAGCTCTACCAACTGAGCCTGCGTGCTGCCCTTTTTAAACTATTGAAAGAATATTAAAAGTGGTTATGAGTCAAGCACTGTGTAGTCTAAACCAAATGTGCTTATAGGAACAAAGTATCTATGAGGTTAAACAATTATGGCTTTTTTCAGAGGGATAGCACCTTTTATCGCCAAAACAAACATCCTGTAAAACAATGGGCTCTGATTAGCACTTGTATGCCATTCTACAACCTGCAGACAGTCTGCATTTATTTCTTTATTTTATTCAACAATTATTTTCTCACTGATCTCTCATATATTTTTAGGATTGAATCTGACAGTTTGAACTCAACATACAATGTTATCACTGGTCTTGCCTAAATATTTACCGTACCTGTATGACCACAGGTTCAGAAATAAGCGTGTCTTTGTTCACCACTTCCACCACAGCCTCGGGAACCACAGTCTTCTTCATACATGCCATGTTGAAGCCATACACATCGTCCCAGAATGCAATGCGATCTTGGTGCTTCTGTGCATCTCCTACAGCTGCCAGGCTAATGTTACAAAGGTCTGGGTACACTGTAGAGAAAATAAAAGCAAATAGGGGTAAAGGTAGAGAATCAATCCCCTACTCCACCCTATCCAAAACAAACAAACAAAAAACTCTTAAGTTGTACAGAAATGTCTTTTATTTTTAAGTTTGTGTTTTATGGAGTGATCATTCTACTCAGTATGTTACACACAATATACTGCAGAAAAAGACAATCCCCTTTTTAGGAATCAAGGAAAGTTTTTTATTCCTGAGTTTCTGTGTGTGAATTTGCACCTCCTTAAACAGCTCAAACTCAAAACATTGCATTTTAAGGAAATACTCTGTGAGGTTTGTTATACCTCATTAATGTGCGAGACAGAATCTGTTTTGTTGTCAGTGTGAGACGAATTTAGGAAGAACTGTTTGTTAAAAAGACACAAGAACTTCTGTAGGGCTGGCACAAATACTTAAAGAAATTTAAGAAAGAAAAATGGTTGTAATTCTATTAAATCATTTCAGAAATTAAAAATTAAGATCTGTTTCTGTTTAAAATAAGGAGATTACCATAGTTTACCTCACAATTATAAGTATTTCTAGGGATATTGGTCCTATCGTTGGCTGGAGTCAGACTCTGCTGACTGTTCACAGCCACGTTGGACATGTCAGATATTATTTTTTTCTTATATTACTTTATGTGCAACAAATGATATCTGAAAAAGACAATTCCAACACAAGACAGATCAAAACCGTACAAAATTTAAAGTTTTTTTGTTCTGCTTATTCCCACCTTTCTAAAACTGCAACTTCTAAATGTGCGTTAAAAACCTTGAAAATAAAAGCTAAATACATTTGCATCTAAAATGGTGATCAAAAATTAAAAATAAATAAAAATAATCCAAAAACATTTCTTTTAACCCAGGTCTGTTGATAACTTGAATTATAGCTAAATCTAAAGAAACAGTAGCACCAAACTTATGCATCCCTATTTATTTTGACACACGCACGCTCACACAAGTTATTACGGGTTTAAATTCAGTGCTATAAAGCTGCCTGAACAACAATGAGTTAATTCATTCAGGAATTTATTTTGCCTTAATCAAAGAATCATTAATCATAACTAGACAAATGGGTGGGGAATTCTGCTCCCAACTACATCTACTCAGTAATGAGACATTCTTAAAAAACAAATTGAATGAATTATACATCATTCTACAAATTTAATCACAAAACAATGGAGCGTACTGTGGGTGTGGACTTTTATATCAATTCTATAAATCTGCTGTAATGACTGTATCAATCACATGCACACAAAACATAACCCAATGACAATTTTGCCCTACTTTAATCTTATGTCCTTTATATTCTTAAAAATACACTGCTAAAAATGAGGGCAGAGTAACATCGCAGTTTTATACTTCTCTGCAACTCTTTCCACCAACATCGGTGTCAGCAGTAAATGCTAGTTTTTAGGTTTACAAAGTTACTTTTTCACATGAGTTTGTAAGCTGACACCTGACATATTTTCCTTTTTTCTTTTTAGTGCAAGAACATTGGCATTGTCATGACCCAAATAACAGTCATCAATTCACTTATTCCAAAGATGTCTGATGAAGATGGGTTCTACAATCAAGGTCTTTCACACTAACTAGAAAAAGAAGAAAAAAAGAAAACTAATCTTGTTAAATACCTTTTGTTATGCACCACTGTTATCTACAAGAACACTAAAAGAATCGGCTCATGATGAAAAAAAAAACTCAGCTACAAATGAACAGTGTCTCCAGCCCACTGATGTGTGTTAAACTATTATTGAACAAATGCTGACGTGTTTGAACAAGTATTTAAATGCATGTTCATCAGGTAGCACAAGTCAATTGAAATGCTTTCCCAATTTGTACTCTTAGGTCAACTGGTCATCACCATCTTCACAAAAAACTTTGCAGTGGTGAAAATGTAATTACATTTACAAATGTATACGTACATGGCTTTTTGCCAATATCTACATTTGCATCCATACCAGACGGATACGTCTTTTTCAGTTCATACTTTTAGTGATCCTATAAATCGTATAAAGTTCAGGAAAAAAAACCATGTCCTACACTGCTTGGAACAAGCAACAGGATCTGAAGTTGTACAGCCTTAATTTACTGGGTAAATTTAACTTTAGAAATAAAGTTTATTTGCTCTTGTTGGTGTTGCTTCTTAATGTTGTTTACATTGTTAGAAATGTATCTGCAATACAGTAGTTATCTGTGCATCTATATTGAACAGATCTCTCAAGATTTTCAGGTTTCTTGATGAGACTGCTTGCAGGAGCAGCAGGAGGGTTAAATCCACCCCCACCCCCCAATTCTGATATCTGTTTTTAACGTCAGGAAGTTATCTTCATTACATCTCAATGCCTAAAGGCATTGAGTTGCTGCCCTTTGATTAGCAATTTGTGTTAATAAGAATTAAACAAGTGTCCTTAAAACAGAGGCAGGTCAGCGTATACAAGAACTGAAGTGTCACCTCGTACCTCATGCTGTCACAGCACAGAGGCATGGCCATACAATATACTGCAGGCTGTGAGAGGCCACAAACTTATTTAGTCACAACTTTCTGAAATAATTACACTTATTATTTTTGACTGACAGCAGAAGTCCCACAGCAGGAGTTGGAATATGCTGCAAGCTGTCTTGTGACAGATGCAATCAATCAGCCTCATCTCTTTTTTTCTTAAGGTTATTGCTGTCAGTTTCAGAGACTGTGTGGTGGGTAACTATTTGTTTATTTAAAGAACAAGTGAACTGTGACCACTCTTTCTGCCTTAAGTGCAGCACCTACACTGTACATTAGAGTGTGCATTCTGCTTTTGGGTTGTCATCAATACCAATCAGAACCAGAGCAAAGTACACATAACTACTGCTGAGACATTTTACAGAAGACTTAAAAGGTATTTTTCTGTAACAATTAAGGATTAGATGATGGAATATATATTATTAGTATAAAATGGGCTTCACTAACAAACATGGGTAAATCACAGGCATTTCAGAAGGACAATGCCATTAATCCTTTTATATACCCATTTTCAATGCTGTCATTTTCTATGCACCAAAGCAAATAGCCTGAGGCAATTTTGTAAACTAAACTGTGGTCGGATGAATTGGAACTTAAAATTCTTTTTGGAAATCACAAATGTCATGTCCTCTGTCATTGATCCATTATCTGCTGTTTGTTGCAGAGTCTGGTCATGGTGACAGCAGCTTGAGCAGACATTTCTTCTACTCTTCAGGGAGAATTCCATGCTACTCCCAGGCCAGCTGAAAGACATAGTTTCTCAGGTGTATCCTGGTTCTTTGCCAAAGTTTCCTGCCAGTTGGTCATGCCCAGAACATCTCTTTAGGGAGACACTCGGGTCATCCTTACCAGATTCTTAAACTACCTCAACTGGCTCCTCTCAATGTGGAGGAGCAGTACCACAGTACCAAATAATCAAACTTCTCACCGTATCTTATAAGGGAGAGCCCTTACAGAAATATCTCATTTCAACTGCCTTAATCCATGATCACAGTCTCTACTACCCCAAAGTTTGTGATCATAAGGGAGGGTAGATTGTAAATTGTCTAAAATCAAGGAGCTTCACCTTGCAGCTTAGCTCCCTCTTTACCACAACAGAATAGTACAGAGTATGCAATACCGTAGACGCCACGCTGTGCCGTCTGTTGATGTTGCATGCCATTCATTCCTCAATTGAAATGACGC
>JAVKLF010000038.1:22711824-22723786 GCA_034783495.1 Millerichthys robustus
TTTTGTCCTTCACACCTGCATTTGTGTTGATTTTTATAAACAAATATATTTCTAGATTAGTTTTATTTGTACCTTCAGACAACAGCTATACCATTGGTAGATATGAACACTGTAAGTGTATTTCCAGAAACCAAAAGTAAACATGAATACACCCGGATCCCAATATATCCCAAAATAGTAAAACTGAGAATATTCATTAGTATCTGTAAAAAGGTCAATTCCCTGCGCACTTTCACATCTCACAAGATCTCACAATATTTTATAGGATCATACGTAACGTTATTTACACGGTTTTAACAAAACATATGTCTCCTTCCCTGCAGCATAAGATGATTTTAGTTTAACTCTCTGAAATTCAAGATAGTCAGCGATATGCTTTCAGCTTTCCTTCAAAGAATGTGAGGCCTTTAATTTCTAGTGTTAGCAAGGATGCAAATGGTAATTCATTCATTTTTTTAAGAATATGAAAATGCAAGAAAGTATAAAGAAAGTATTACTTCAAGAGAAACTTGACAAGATTTAGCAGTTCTGTCGTGATAAAACTGGGTAAACTAAAAAAAAAAGTCATCTCTCTCACAAAGTGACTGCGTCACTGGTGATGCAGTTGACTTCAACCAAAGAAAGACTTGACCACGTTTTAGCGCAAAGCCTTCGTCACCTGCTCTCAGCTCTTCGTGACGGCGCTGATGAAGTTTTCAGACTGATGCACTCACAATGCGAGACTTTAACAGCGCTTGGCACCAATCAGGATTATGTTTGAGCACTGCAGTAAGTAGAAAAGTGCAGGAGAGAGAGAAAGAGCTAATTTCCCCCATCTCACTCACACACACACACACAAGCACGTGCTGACACTTTCAGGTTTCAGCGCTTTAAGGTGTATAAAAATTAATTTACATGTTCTGTGGAAAAGTGCAATGTTTCACATGAGAGCTCAGGACATATTGCTGATTCGTCACTTTGAGGTGCTGTCTTGTGCTCATTATGAATTTGTGTATAAAGATGATGAGTTTCCTTTACACGCTACACTGAGATCTTTCAACCAAGTCGCACACTGATGAGCACACTTTGAATACTTAATTCCTTAAAGAAAATGACTCACAAGACTAATGAGACCTGCAGCACTGGTCAGTGTGAATGCTTGTGCGTGTTTTGTGCGACCCAAACCTTCAGCATCTCCTCGTGGATGCTATGATGGCCGTAAGAACTGAAGTAGGCCTCGTCCTCGTCCTCCCGGAGCTCAGCCACTGAGCCCAGGTTACCAGATTTACTAGTTTCTGCATTCAGCACCAAACCCTGAGCAAGGAGCCTGAAAGAAAGGCAAACAGATCTGCAGTTAACTTCCCACGTCCCTGACATGGGACGAAAGCGGTAATCAGAAAGGGGAAAGCAGACACCGCTCTCATGCAGGACAACACAGTAAATGGAGGTGATAGGAGGCATTCATCTTTCTAACTCTCCTTCACATCCACCCCCACATCTGCACTCTTTCTGTAATTTTCCCCTTTTCTCTTCCTACCTCCCATCCTCACTTTAGCCTCTCTGCTGCAGTGGAATTTTCCCTTACCCCACCCCCCTTCTTTTTTACGTTTCCCAGTCCCTTCAAACTTCTTCCACAAGGTAGTTCAGTTAATGTTTCAGCTATACAGAGATCACTGTGTCCCCCTGCTGGACAACAGAGAGTACTGTTGAAACAAAGCATCACAATAATTACAAAGCAAGTTCTGGAAAGCTTCAGAAAAAAAAACATCACATTCTCGACAAAATATTAATAGACACAGAAAACAAAGTACAGACTTCAGTTTGTGTAGATCCTCCATGGCTCGGGCCAGTGCCTCCTCTGATGTACGAGCTCTCTCCTCAGCAGTGTGCACCCGCAGCAGCAGAGCACCATCAGATTCGGCCATGAACGTCGGGCATAAAGATGAACATGGTTCCTCACCGCCACAGAGCTCTTCAGGGTCTGACAAGAAACACAAAGGGTTACATCTCAAATAGCTGTTTTATAAGCCAGTGTAAATAGGAAAGGAGTTGATATTTGTGGGAATATATTCTAATTTCTTTGTACATCCAGAAGTTTTAAAGAGAACAAATTTTCCTAGTTTTTTCATAAAATAAAGCCAATAGAAAGGGCTGTGCGTGTCTTTCTTTTCTTTCGATGAGAACAGTGTAGTTTAGCAAACTACTGTGGTGAATAAACAAAAAAAAAGGAAAAATAAATTCTATTGATTTGCTGTAGTTTTTATGCCAAGCAGGATTGCCAGATATGGAATGTCATACTGACAATTTAGAATTGTTGTATTTTGACCCAAAATGTCAATTTTGTCAAAGTTTGGGACCTCAGGGGGTGTCATCTGAGAAAGAAAAAAAAAACGGTTTAAGAGGAAACAAGCATTTCTGTCATATACAGAAATTGGTAAACTGCAGATTAACTACAATTTGTCAATAAATTATCCATTGCGTTCAAGAAAATATGGTAATCTATTTTACATATGTGACTTGTAGTGTCTTGACAACCAACTTTGACTTTGATTTACTTGCATTTAAATACAAGACAAGATAATATTAGGATTTGTTTTGCAATACATCGAATACACTAGAAGCATCAAAATAGGTTGTATGATTATATTTTACTATTTCATATGTTTTGATTGAATCACTGTTATATTTGCTTGTTTTAAACACCAATATTTTCTGTTACGTTTGAGTAATTTTTTTTTTCCCACTAGAAAGATGATAAATATTACCAGGAATATATTTATTCATAAAACAGTGCAGTAAAATCCTTAACTCTAAATCTTCACCTACCAACCTAAAATAATGTTCTCACTGCAGCAATATAAAAACCTAAACGCTGATGCAGTACCTGTTTGCAGCAGTGGGTCATCCTGAAGCACTGGCCGCAGGAAATCTTCACTATCCCAGGGTAAAGGACCATCAGGCAGCCCCAGCAGGCAGGACGGGCTACATTTCTACATATGCAAACAGATATATTCTTTTTACTGAAGAAGCTAAAGTCATACTAAAATTATCAGTATTTTTTTTAAAACATACGTTTTTAACAGCACTAAGCAAACTACTTCAGTTTAAGACTGTACAGAATGTGTAGAGGCTGTGATTTCATTTACAATTTAACCTTACGTTTGATCTGATGAAGTTGATCATTTTTATGTAACCATAGTCATCTAAACCTAAAGAGAAAGAGAAAAATGCACCAACTCAGAAGAAAACAAACTGCCCAGGTCTTCTCAGTTGTGATAGAATCAGTATGTACTTACTGTGTTTTCTTATTATGTTTCCAAGGTTGAGCTGGTGCTCAGATGTGCAGTGCTGCAGGGTGGCAGATACAGAGTTCAACATCCTAAACAACAAAGCAAAAAGATAGTAAAACATGTTTAACCACTAAATCTAACATTAGATAACCAGGGAGTTTCTCTTTGTAGAAGTCAGAGTGATTTTCCAATTTGTTTTACAGAATTGAATCTAACTAGCAATGTAAGCAGTAATTTACATCCACAACTGGACCTGTATGTATGTATTAATCGATACAGCTATAATGGAAAAATGTTAGTTTTAGGTTAAGGTTTGTCGTAATGATTTGACAGACTTCAGGTTTGAATTAAGAAGGGAGTGATGAAAATATCCAACTTGGTTACAGCAGACTGAGCCCAGATCACATGTCAAACTTGAAGCCAGCAGGCCAAATGTGACCCAACACGCCTCCATTGCTGCTCTCCTTCACCATATCCAGCCGCCCTTTGTCACCCATGGACTCCTTCAAGTATCTGGGAACTGCTGTCTCCCAAGACTTTAAGTGAAGGTGCGGCAGAGGATGTTCCCGTGTCAACCAAGGATGTTCAGATTGCAACAGGAGCTGCTGATCCAGTTTTTCAGAGTGGCCACCAATCAGGACAAGAACAGGCCTGTAACGAACTATGAGGACAGCAGAAAGAAACACTGGCGCTCACCTGCCTGAAAAATGACATCTGAACCCTGACACTGTGGACCCAAACTTTTTAGCCTCCTCCTTTCAGGCAGGTGAAAATCCAGAACAGGAATGTTCTTGTTTTGTTTGTTTTTTCAAGCCATAACGCACAACAATTGACTTGTGTCTGGTTCTACATCTTGCTCCAACAATTCGGCTACATGATACTGTGTAATGATTCATACTGCATGTTATCTGCACCTAGAATACTCATCCTAAAAACACTGCTTGTCTACTGCATATAATCTGTAAGTAGGTCTTATGGCGTTGAGTTGTTTGGTACTGTAAGGCTTCAGAGACACCACCCGCTGGTGACATATCCTTTGTGTTCTTTGCACACTGTGATTAATACGATTCTGAATATAAAATGTACTTTTATTACAATATGGCACAAAATTGTTCATATGTTAAACACTTTTAAACCTTACTGGATATTTCTAGATTTCCAAAATGCCCATAAATACGGTAGCCGTGGTTATGGTTTTCTCGAGATAATGAGATAATTATGTTGTCATCTCGATTCTGTAAATAGGTGATAGGTAAACCCTAATGACACCACATCACTGGTCTGGTGATTTGCTTTGTGCATTTTCACAAGCAGAATAGTTACACAAACACTCCATGTTTGATTAATAGGTTATTTTATCGTGTACACAAAATGGAATCTGTTTTTCTCTCCTGTGTTGTGCAGTAGACAGTCGCTGTCAATAGATAAATCATAAAACTGAACTTTATTCAGTTTTCAATGAAAGGGGGGTAAAAATGGCTACAACTTTGCCAAAAAATCCACACATATAAAAGATTAGTCAGTGAGTTTGTTGTTCGATTTCATACTTAAGATGAAGATTGGGAAGCTTTTTCCGTTGTTAAGGAAACTGCGATCTCGAAAACCATCGGTAAATTAAATCGTTATCTCGAGAAAATGATCATTGTTTTAATAATTATCTCGTTATTTTGAGAAAACCATCAGAAAAAAGTGTATACGTACCATGTCCGCTCTCGGCTTCCGTACATATAAATTGAGCACAGTTAGAATTAAAATCCCAGCCGGCCCGGGATTTCTTACCTGTCACAGAACAAACAGGTAACTGGTTGACTGTCCTCCTCCATCCATTGCTCATCATCATCATCACCATCGTCTCCGTCAGAAAGCTCAGGCATTCGTTCATCAGATCCATCACCGTCTGGCAAAGTCAAACGTCACGAAAGTTTCATGAATGAAGCACGAAGACATTCAGCAAGTTTATCAGCGACACTTAAACTAGTAGCAGTTGTAGACATCACTGGAGAAGTTAGCAGTAGTAGTACTGCTAAAGGATCATTTCATGCGGCTAAACACAAACTTTTATTGACCAAATACACATTATTGAAAATATTGAAGCACAAAAAGCGTTTATACATTTTAGGGCTACAGTTTTAAAGGTTATGTTTGTTGTTTCGACACTCACGTGGGTTTGCGTATTCTGCCATGCTACCGCCTTGGATGCAGACTTCCTGTTGACGTTTGGTGACGTATAGACGATGTTGGGTGCGCGTCTATATTTTGGCCACTAGATGTCGCCAAAAGCTTTCATGACATTCGCTCATGTGAATGTATAAATACGCAGTAATGCTACATAGAATTGTATTTTACGTGTTGGAAGTTCACAAGATTCACTTATTTTTAAATAAAGACATTTAAAACTACCATAATATTAAAGTGCACTGTGTTTTAGTGGCTTTCACCTAAACAAAAAACATCTTATTTTAATAAAATATTTATAAAGCTTAAAACATCTTTGATAAATGAAAAAAGAAATTGTTAGCAAAACTGTTAATAGCAGCTCCGGTGTGCGTACACAAAGTCATTTATAACTCCAGACTGAGTAAGACACACATGACATTGCTCGTTGGACTGTAACACCAAGAGAAACATTACTGCGTCACCTTTTTGATAAATGACTTTTATACTGAACCCTGGTTGGTCAGGACATATTAAGTGTACATAAATGTTATATTTGAACGGAAGTACAAAATATTTTATTGCACTTAGCTAATGAGCCGGTGGTTTAGATAATACACAATTTAAACTAAGACAAGAATTGTTGTGTTAAGTTGATGCAACCTGGGCTCGAACCTGCAACCACAGAACAAGATTGTGATGTATTTTTCATACATCAAATAGCTTCATTTGCTCACCACTAGCGATGAACACAACACTCAATTTATTGGATCCAACAAAAGTCAAACTTCTGTGGGTCATGATTTGTAACTAGCCTAATGTAGCCTAATTATTTTAGAGAACTGCGTGGAAAGGCGAAAATTCAAAAACGCGTAGGCCTATCTATTAAAAATTGGTGCGAAAATAACATAAACTAAACGGGTCTAATTATTAAAGCTGTTAAACTCAAACCTAAAAAAATGAATGCGCACAAAACATCTAGCCCAAACTAATTTCTAAACTGTGAGGCCATTTAACACACCTGAAACCATTCCTGCTGATTGCAGCATGGCTAGCAGCACCTGCTGGAGAAAGACAGAAAAATAAATGGTATTATTTTAATTATTTTTATTTAACAGTTTTAGGTCATTGATGAGAAGCTAACATGTCATATGTTTGTTATTTTATATATACCTACGGTCAAACGTAATGAAAACAAAGAGGAAACAATACCGTCCGCATTTGAAGACAAAGCAGACTGTATCCTGAGGTATGAGAAACTGTTTTTATTATTTATTTTGTTTATTTTAGTTTACATTATTTATTTAGTAAAGTTATTTAAGGTAGTTTCGAGTCAGATACCAAATCTCCAGAAAAAAATTGTAATCGCATTGAAAAACTAATGTAGTTGGTTTTATAAATTAAATTATTTTTTAAAATAAAATACATTAAATAAGTAAAAGGAAAACAAAAAATGGGGTAGAAAACTAAACACATGAAAATAAATTAGGACAAAATGTATAAGAGCTGATAGTTTTATTATTGTTCTGACTGTGGTCTGTTTCTGTACTGTAAGACATCTATTCCAGACATCTTTACTTCTCCATGAACATACTTTAAATTACATTGTTTGCATTGTTAAAACGTAAGCGTTTACTTACAGATGCATGTAAACAAAATGGTTTCATGACATCAGCATCACAAATTTATATAAATAAAGATATTTATAGCAAATGCAATTTGCACCTTGAATCTAACACAAACAAGCCACACACCATCTAGTCATCCATTATCTCCCGCTTAATCTGAGTCGGGTTGTGGGGGCAGCAGCTTGAGCAGGGAGGCCCAGACCTCTCTTTCCCCCAGCCACCTCTTCTAGCTCTTCTGGGAGGATTCCAAGGCGTTCCCAGGCCAGCCGAGAGACACAAGTCTCTCCAGCGTGTCCTGGGTCCTCCCCATGCTCTCCTCCGAGTTGGATATGCCTGGAGCACCATCCTAGGGAGGCTTCCAGGAGACATCCTTACCCGAACCACCTCAACTGGCTATTCTCGATAAGGCATATGCATTTTATTTAATGAATATGTTTGAAAACAAGCATATAGTATCCATGTCCAACATTGACCTTAAGGCATTGATTTAGTGTCATAGCACAAATTGTGAAAAATAAAAAAACTTTAAAGGTCCCTGAATGAATGTCAAATTTCAAGTACTGTAAAAATAATCTGAAGGGATGATGACTGTATGTAGTATGTTCTCAACTCTGTTTATCTGCAAAAATCACAGACATTGTGTCAGAGGATTAATGATTCAAATTTAGTCTGCACACTTCATAAAGATCGTCAATAATTTCACATCTGACATTTGCCGACCAATGATGTAAAACATGAACTTTATGTGGTGCGTCTGATCATTGGTGGCTTTCAACAGTTTTATGAATCAGTAACAACAACATTTTTACCTCAGTATGTTTTATTCTCATTTATTTCCCTTTACTTTTCCCCAGACTGGCAATATCTTTGTTCTCCAGGATCTCAGTCTTGTTCTCAGGCTGAAGCACAGTGTTGGACACAATCGCTTTTGCCACCACTTGAACAGGGATAGCCATGGAAGTAGAGCAGACGGCAGAGACGGCACCAAAGAACTTACGAATAACCCACTCGCCGGGTCGACTCTCCTGTCTGTCCACCAACAATACCCTGTTTGAGAAAAAGGTACATTTACCAGATAGTGTTGGGTTCAGTCAGGTTGTTGATTACAAATTAAAAACGCTTCAAAATGGTAGTTTAACTTTTTTCTTCTTTAGACTTTTTCATTTATTGTCAATAACTGCCATTACCTGAATAGAGCAGAGTAAAATGTTCACCATCATCTTTCAGATTAGGAAAAGAAAACTGGTTAAGATCTTTGCTCGTCTTGGTCCCCTTTAATGTCAGAACTTGATGGTAATGGTTATGGAATACAGTTACATTCATAACAAAACTTGCTTTGAGAATTTATCTATTTGCAGAGATATCTGAGCAAATATTTTGTAGTGGCCATGTTGACTTAATATAATACCACCTTCAGTTTCATTATAGTTTTTGTTTCTGTTTTCTGTATATTAAAAGTTTAAACAACATATGAAAATATGAACACTCACCCTGGTCTATAAATGGCAAATCTGTCAAAACCAAGTGCCTCGATTTCTGCTTCCACTTGTCCCTTGAAAGTAAAGTTAATTTAAGGTAAGAAAAAACACAGAAGCTGCACTTGAGAAAAGGAAAGAATTATTTCAGAATAGCATGCAGGACAGAAGGCATTGTGGAAGTTGTAATAAAACAGATAAACTCATGAACTGTATTACAGCAATTGCCAAGTTAAGCCAGATGCTATTACAAAATGTTCTCTTGTAAGTCTAATTTCTTTAACACAGTCTCTTCTGTCTTACTCTGTCACACTAGTACCCTCAAGTGACAAGAAGTAAACATAACAAAAATGCCTTCTGTGTGTAAACCTAAGAACACAACAGAAGGGTAGTAACACACCTTGACTTTGAGGTAGAGGAAGTTGCTGTTTTTATCTGCTCCTCTGGAGGACTCCAAGTGGAACTGATTGCAGCCTCCAGCCTTGGCAAGTTCAGCCGATTTCAGAACATAGTCATGATCCACTCTAAAGAATCCATCCTGAAATAACAGAAACAGTTAGGTTAAATATTAGAAGATTTTCTGACTGCATTAAAACTTTAATAACGTGGCAAGATGTTACTAGTAGTCTGTTGTCAAAACATTAGAGGTGTCAAGTAACGAAGTACAAATACTTCATTAACTTACTTAAGTACAAACTTTGTTTATACTTTACTGGAGTAATTATTTTTCAACCAACTTTTTACTTTTACTCCTTACATTTTCAGTCAATTATCTGTACTTTCTACACCTTACATTTTAAAAATGCAAAAAGTATTTAATTTCTATTTTATTTTGGCTTGTTTTCATTCCAGCTTGTCATCATTAAAAGAACACAAATCTACCCAAATATATGGTACCTCATGGATCGTTGTGGTTGGCTAGTACGTATAAATATCAGCCATTTAGTCATCCTATTAGTTTGTACGATCCAACACACCTGTATGACACAAATCATGTCACACTCCAGCAGGGCATATCAGATGTATGTAGTTTAGTATGAAGATGATGTGGCAGAGATATACAGTATATGTGACTGAAACAGGAAGTGTGTCCCACATTTTTCAACATTAACATTTTAATATAACATTACAGTCATTATTGCCTTAGAAAAATGTTTTGGTGGGACGTGGTTGTGCACTATTTTGCCAATTGCTGCTGCCTGGTTTAGCTTTTATTGTTTTGACATTCAGAGATTAACGCCTTTTAATGTGGTCCAGCCTTTATTCTCACACATGACCTAAATCAAACTTCTAAATACTCTTGCAAAATTTAGTTTTCATTAAAGTGTTTCTATAGTGTTTGTGTTCATTCATTTACAATGTAGGGACAAAAAGTTGAATGAGGTGTGTCTAAACTTTTGACTGGTATTGTAGACACATTTGATACAGTTTAGGTACTACTTTTTTCCCTTAAATGATTCATAGTTTAAAGTGGAGAGGCCTAACAAAACAAAAAATAAATCAATAAATCTGGGGCCAATTTGAAAGGATTTCAAATAAAGCAGCCAGTGTTCAAATGAATTCTTTGGAAGAAAGCACATAGTTCTCAAAACAACTTTAAAACATATGAGATTCTAAAAGCAAGATATAAAAAAAGGAGTGGCTCCCGACAGAGGTAATACCAACCACTCCTAGTCATTATTTATTCATCTTTTATTTAACCAGGCAAATCCCATTAATATAACAGCTCTCTTTTACAGGGGAGTCCTGGGCCTGTAGGCAGCCTAACATGCTTGTTTTTGGACTGTGAGAGTAAACCAAAAATACCCATAGAAAACCCACACAAGAGAGACCCTAGGTCCAAACCGGAGATCGAACCAAGAACCTTCTTACTGTGAGACAACAGTACTAATCACTAATCCATTGCACTGCCAACAGACCTACAACTATTTAGTCATTGCTAATAAACCTAACACTGGATAACAGGGAAGAAATTATTTAACTGACTTATCAAATTCTCACTCTGGACTATATTTCCTTACAGCTCCTGCTTTTGCTCTGGTTGTTCCCAGACAGCAGTAGCCCACATCATGACCCTGAAAGGCAGCAGCGTAGTCCTCAAGCTTTTCAAAGTCAACCACCTCCTGCACCTGCAGACAAAAACAAAAAGTGTTCAGTAAAATGGAACAGGTTACTTCCTGTGAAAATTGCATCAAGTCACTAACCAGGTTTTCATACGCTTTGTCTTCGAAGTTCAGCTGCCTGCGTCCGATGAGGGTTATCTTGGAGAAGAGGTTTCGCTCCAGCAGCTCCTGAAGCAACACCCTGCCGGTTTCCCCAGAAGCACCGAGAACGAAGCAGCTCTTGTTCTGGTGCCTGAAGGTTTCCTCCAGACTCTTCAAGTCCTCAGCCATGCTGTGGAGCACATATAGGAGGTAGATCTGTTGGCACTATGTATGTATGTATGGGTGTGTGGGTATTCCCTATTATGAGGGACCAAAAAGACCTACTTGTGCGAATCATCTACTACTTCTGGGACATCCCCATGAGGGGAAAGCCCATTTGTGGGTCAGGGGTTAGGTTTAGGGCTAAAGTATGAATTACGTTTAGGTTAAGGTTAGGTATGTACCTGTGAGGTTAGGTTTGGGATAAGGTTATTGAATGGAAGTCAATGCAAAGTCCCCGTAAATATAGTAGCGCTAGACCGTGCGTGTGCAGGTAATGCCAGAATGAAACTCATGTTCATCAATATGCACTTTTAAATAACTGTCCAACTAAACTCATGTTCATCAATATGCACTTTTAAATAACTGTCCAACTTTGTTCACCATCTTAATAAATTATTTTTGAATAAAATCCAATGCAGACACTTTAAATTCACGCCACAGAACCTACCCCCATAGACTCGTATAGCTAACACTAAAAACAGCTCGCTGTTGCTTACCTTGTATATTTCACCGAAGGACTGTCGTCGAAATAACTTAAGACCGCAGCAGTAATAAGAATTATGACAGCTAAAAGCCAAGTCGCTTTTCCCAGGCTGGCACCGAGGAGTTTCATAACACACCGCTGGGAGAACAAGGATTATACAGCTGGAGCACTTCCTGGTTGCTTCATTTTTACAAACACTGCTGTCTTCCTGCTTCGTCAGTCAGCTGGATTAAAAAAAATAAATTATCGTCACTGTTAACATGACGTACTACATATAAAACAGAGCCGATGTAAATTATCCTGTAAACGTAAAAACAACTGAAATGTATAAATTCTTGACTCAAGTCACGATTTCTAACTCTCCTATCTCCTTAAGAAATAGAGGCGCTATCATTGCGTTGTAGAGATGACGCATGCGCACTGCCTATAGATGTTCTCAGGACGCAGAGCTCCCTCATCCATCCATTAACTTCTCTGACTACAAGAATATAATCCTGCTTCAACTGTGGGTTTATGAATCCACTTT
>JAVKLF010000038.1:22759980-22786077 GCA_034783495.1 Millerichthys robustus
GTGTGTGTGTGTGTGTGTGTGTGTGTGTGTGTGTGTGTGTGTGTGTGTGTGTGTGTGTGTGTGTGTGTGGTGGAAGGGGGTTGAGGGGCATGTTACTATAAAACTCTTCTCCCCAGAGTGAGGAAGCCAGAAGCATTTAGCAGCCACACACGCGACTGATTCTCTCTCAGCTCATATACGGAGATAATTTTTTGACTTTTTCCCCCCCCATTTTCCTAAATTTGGGACAATGATGATCCCAAGCGTCCTCGCGCCTCCTGCCCTCTACCCGGGGCTGTACCGGCCCGCCGCGGCTCTTCCACTACACCAGACTCTACCCGCTGCATTCCAGAGCCACTCCAGCTTCCTGGTGGAGGACCTACTCCGGATAAGTCGCCCCGCCACGTTCATAAACCGGACCTTCCAGCCAGCGAGCGGCTCCCTGGCCCCCGTTACCACCGCGGTGTCCTTCAACGGAACGTCGGCGGAGCGCGCACCGCCCACCCCGGCAGTGACGCGCGACTCCTGTTCGCCTAAAACCTCAGTGCCGAGCAGCAAAGATCCAAGTTTTCTGAAATTCGGAGTGAGCGCAATCCTCGCACCGTCACCAAAGTCTGGTGAGTGCTGACGTCACTTTATTTCGTTTGACTTTGAACCGTTTGATTTCTCTCCTCATCCGGGACTAACCTGAATATTTGTGATGTTCCCCCCTCCAACAGCATCCCCACCGCCTGCAGTCCACAGCCTGCAGTCCAAGACCTTCCCTGTCCCCTGCTTTGACGGAACCTTCCATCCCATTTTCAGAACACCTTATTTACCAGGTGAGTGCAGCTCTGATGGCCTCCTCCTTCACGCTCTTTAGAATTCTGCCCTAATTGCATTTAAATGGAAACCACTGTCACTCCTGTCATATATTTTAACTGAAATGCAAGAAGAAAAGGGGCAAACACCCAGAAAAGAAGAAATCACTGTCTTATTAATGGGGATCGCTGGCTCTGGCCCCTGCCAGGGCCAACCCACCCACCCCCTAATTAACCAATTATCCCAAATCGTCACGCTCTAAATTTGAGGCGGGGTAGCGAGTTATAGTCCCCCTGCTTCCCATTGGGGGCGTTTTGGCATTTCCCCGGCCCTCCGTTTTTCCCACAGGGCCTGGGGTGGGGGGGACCACCAGGCCGCTCTGGCGGCAACAATGCCCCCCAGCACCGTGACCAATGTGGTCAGCTCCCACCGGGTGAACCACCCACATGCCCAGGAGAGTGACTTTTACCAGGCGGGCCAAAGGCGTGAACCAGTCATGCACTAATTTCCCTATTAGGCGCTATTGAGAGTTTTCAATATTCTCACAAGACCACATGGTGCGTCGTTGTTCCTGATTCTGCTGCGGCCACAGAGCAGCCACAGTGACCAGGAAGTCCAGTCGACGCGCTGCAGGGAGGTGAGGTGTCGTGCTCCGTGGGGCCCAAAAGTAAACTTTCACAGTCCCACCTGGGAAAAGACGGGGTTTCTCTCCACGTTCTGCTCCCGCTTTAGTGACAACACCTCCTTTTATCCCTGTGCCCTAAACGTTCCTGTATTATCCAACCAAGCCAACGAAGGAGTTGAAATAAAGAATAATCCCTTAGAAAAGTCTATAAAGTCGTTAGTCCGAGCTTTCATTCAGACAAATCATAATGGCGATGGAGTCTTTTCATGAGCTCAGCTGAATGCCTCAACAAAACAACTCCAGCGTCCTGAATAGCTTTTCGTGTTCATTTAATGAAAATGATTTGAGGGCAAGGGAGATGGGGGGGTGCTTCATTCCCCGCTCCTCCTCACTCCCCCCGCCGGGCATCAGTATTCTGGTATGCAGTTGTGTTTAGTTTGAAAGTGTAAATCTCCTTTTGTTGCGGTAATATATGGCCTTCGCCGCCTGTCCAGAGTCTTTTCTGCGTTAGTTCATTACTACACAATTACCGTTCACGGTTTATTAACTCCTCTGTCCGCCCTTACAGGGTTCCTTTAAGGGTTCGCTACCTCTTTACCATACCAATGCGGCTGAGGAGCGGCCAATGTGCTAATTAGTCACCTCGTGCCATTTCACTCCAAACTGAGATGTTATTGCTCAGTTTAAAATGAGAAAAAGTGATATCTAAGCACTCAGAGATTTAATATAGGCCTAACTACTTTGGAGTATGGAAAAAAAGGTTTCATTTTTTCAATGTTTGTTTTGCAGCATCCTCCGCTGTTGTTCCCATCCCTGGGACTTTCTCGTGGCCCCTGGCCGCCAGAGGAAAACCTCGCAGAGGGATGCTGAGGAGGGCGGTGTTCTCCGACATCCAGCGCAAAGCCTTGGAGAAAATGTTCCAAAAACAGAAATACATTAGCAAGCCCGACAGAAAAAAACTGGCCTCTAAATTGGGTCTTAAAGACTCTCAGGTAAAACTTCCCAAAACTTTGTTTTACGCTCTTGAACTGATAGTTCTGCCGTGCATTACTTGTGCGTAAAGATAATGTTGAACACTTCCGCTCAGTGATCCTCTCCCCCTTTTGCAGGTGAAAATCTGGTTTCAGAACCGGAGGATGAAGTGGAGGAACTCCAAGGAGCGAGAACTGCTGTCTTCCGGTGGATGTCGGGAACAGACGCTGCCCACCAAAGCCAACCCACACCCGGACCTGAGCGACGTGGGCAAGAAGTCATCCGCGGAGGATGAAGAGGAGGAGGAAGAGGAGTTCCGCAGAGAACGCATAAGAGCGGCAGGGTGCGGAGTTTCTTCTCCTTCTTTTTCCAGTAAGCACTCAGATTTCTCAGATTCAGATGAGGAAGAAATTACAGTATCTTAATTTATTTGTTTTCCTTTGAAAGAAGATCCAGATTTATTGTCCAAACGCTGTTTCTATCAGACTGTGACCAGATTTTGTAAAAAGCTGCTCCCTGATACAAGAACTCATAAAAGTCCCAACCTAAAATATAAACATTAAATACAGTTTGTAGCTTGGTGGTGCTGTGCTGGAAGGGTTCTGGTTCAGGGACACAGTTTGCTGTTTTGCACAGCTTTGCTCAAATGTACAGTATTTTGTACAAGTTTGTATGGAAATTAAATGCCAAGAAAATTAAGTTACTTTAGCTGTGATATTGAAAAGCTGTTTATGAAAAAAGTAGTTATTTTTTTAATTTATAAGTATGCTGTATTATGTGCTGTATATATGTATATCTCCCTTTTTGTACAAACATCAAATAAAGTGTAAAAAGTTCCAGAAATGTGGTGGTTATTAAAACATATGAACAAAGTGAACAAGGTTCAGTTATAAATAATTAATAAATTTATTGAATCACAATAACTTAAGACTAGTACAGTGGTATCAGATTCAATTTTCCGAGCCCTGGATGGACAGACACTTCAAACCGCATCGTCTTCTCTGGTGTGAAGAGACTTTACACAAAATACCTCAGATTCAAGTATTTTACCAAATTGGTTAGAAAAAAGTCATAAAAATCCTGCAAGATGATCAAACTATTTACAGTTATGTTACATATAAAAAAATTTACATGGCTATGAAAGCTAAACATTCGTCGAGTTTACGAGGAACAAATGCTTGAAACATTCACACCTCGGAGCAGGCGTTTCACAGATGGGACAGGATTTTAACTCTTTGTGCTTGAAAAAACTGAAGCAGGCGAGTGTTAAGGAAATAAACACACACGGATGAAAAATTTGGTGTCATGCAAAACATTTTAAATGTTGCTAAAAACTGCTCAAACTGGCACATTCAGCTGTAATATCTAGATCTTTTTGAAGGTTGCATAGGATCAGTGAGAAACGCATTGAAAGTAAAGGACCATTTGTCTCTGGCTTCAAACAACTTTTTACCCTTTTCTGAAGAAAGGCTTCAAGGATTGAAGAAAATAAAAAAGGACCATAACTTTAAAGTTGCAAAAAATGTCATTATCATTTAATCACAAGTACTGTTATAACTCTTCATTATATTAACAAAGCAGCTTTAATAATTCCACTTTTTCAATGTGTTCTAACTTTTGTTCGCACAATCAAAATAAAAGTGTAGACAAACAGAATTAAAAGATGCAATATAAAAACATCTTTTACTAACCCACAAAAGGGTCCCGATTTCAAGCACCAAAACACATCAAATTTTTTTTTTTCTTCTCATTCAAGCAGTTCAAAAATATTTACAGTCTTCTTAACATCGGGTCACTCATGCAAAAGAAAAAAGAAAACAAAAGCACTGCTTCTCATTCACATCTTTTCAACCTCACGGCATCGGTGATTGATATGAGAGGTCGTCGGCGGTCCTCGGACACTGCAGCGGCTGCGAGGAGAGTCGACTCTGAGCCCTGTTACATTTGCAGCCGTTTCAACGAATTAATCAGCTAATGCACATCGTCTGGTAAAAAGAGTAAGGCAATGTTTGTTAAGATTCAGTCCAGCACCAAAAAGAGAACTGTGCTACAACAGCCTGCATGGGCCCAAAAAAAAAAAAAGATTTCTTAATGGGTCAAAGAACATGAAAGTTTTTGATATGTCGTTTGGTAAATTATATGAAAATGTAAAAATAATAGACTTCACCAAAGTGAATGCTAATTTATCAGTCAGAACCATTTCCCTCAGGTAGAGCTTCTTTAGATAGTTTGTTATTTAAAGTTAATTATACACGTTTTTTCAAGATCAGATGTGTTTGAACAATCACATATACCATGTAAGAAAACTTGTGTTAAGTTCTGAGTTGATAACCAGCTTTGTTGCATCTGTTCAATCTCTATTGTTGCAGTTAGTTAAATCAGATCGAACTAGAGAGCAGGACACATTTGTTGACATTGACAGTACCCGGCTGAGTAAATTTGGCAGGTCTTAAAAGAAAAGGTCAAGTTTTGGGATGGATGTGATCTCATCTACAAGTACTTAAACTCAGAGAGCTTATAGAAATATAGAATCTATGGCAGACGGGTACTCATTAGTTATAGCTGGTGAAATTTTATCATTAATAAGCAGTAGCAGTAGCAGTTTTGCTACAATATGAAAACAGAAACTCAACCCTTTCAGATATGGAATATATAGGAACTTGGTGATAGACCAGTCTACTAACTGAAATATGTTGACTTTGACACATTTGGAGAATTATACAGACGTTTTTGGAAATGACAACTGATTGCTGATGGTCCGAACATTCACTTTAACTTGATTTATCAACAGTCAAGCAAACTGAGCTGTGATGGTGGGATTTTCATCCATCAAGTCATTCAGCCTGTAGCAGGTGGTTGCTCTTGTTAGCTGATGCTCCAGATAATGTAACTGCATCGCCACCCGCAGGATGCTCTGGAGCCATGCAGCTGTGCAGGAAGGAGAACTTCATGCTGAGGTGATGGATTCTGCAGCTCAGTGGAGGATGAAGACCACCTGGCTGGTGTTTAAGGAAACCAATGATTGGTGATGATGCCTCACCAACATGGACAGGCTGTGTGCTTCTACTGTCTGTCTGCAATAGACGTTAGCTTCCTGATAAAGGAGCCACGGGCCACAGTGGTGAAGGAAATAAAAGGCAGTGCTCTAAAAACTTTCGTTGCTCTTTTACTTACTGAAATGCAGTCGGATATTTATCCTCCAATGTATTTGGGTTACCTGCACCCAAATCAAGATGGCTACATTTTGTGCCCCCAGGCCTCCACAGAAAAATCTATTTCCGAAATTCTCACCTTGAGAACGGTTTTAAAATGTTCTTTTAAAAAAAAGATTTTCAAAGTATCACAATGTTGACTCCAGTGACGAGTCCAGGATGTCGTCATGGTGACTGTTGCTGTTGGAGTCGCTGTCGTAGCTCTGCGGGCTCGAGGACGTCGCTGCCTCTTTCAGACGCATTAACATGTTCATCTGTTGGCAGAAACAAGCATCAGAGAGTAGAGCTGTATTTACAGTGAAACGTTAGCACATTATTACAGAGGGGGTGCATTTGTTTTACTCACCAGCGGGTCTGCATCACTGTCACTCTGCGGCATCTCTTTCCTCGCTCCTTCTCTTGGTGCAGAGTAGCCGTCGAAGCCCACGTCTTCAGGGCGGAGCTGCAGCAGGGGCGGCCAGTCACCTGGAGGCGGAGAGGATGACCAGGGGTAAGTGTCAATTACCCAGGCCGCTGGGTCCTCCCAAGCTGCTCTGCGGCCGTACAGCTGTAGAGAGTGAAAGAGAGAGAAATGTCAGATCATTGTTTTGGTTTTATGCCAGAAAACTTTTGAAATGTTGCTTTCAGTGTGTTTCCTTTTTCTCTTTAATGCATACAAACTTGGCTGGAATAATAAAAAAAATAACTTATGTTTCAAGAGATGTTGTCCTCTTCCAGTCTTTTTATAATACCTACACTCTGCAATGTGGATTCCGTGGATTTTTATTAATATCAGCTAAGGCTAGCCCATCTAACCCTTCCACTCGCTGATAACCTGTATGTTACAAATTCTGTCTGATTAAATCATGTCAAAATACACAATAACTAGGAGAACTCATTATTAATTGGTCTATGATCAACATAGCGCTGGTCATTTAGTAAGGTAAATCTGATTTGTTCTACAATTTTTTTAAAATTCATTTTTAGCCACATTTTTTGCCATTTTAAAAAAGTCCAGCATGTTATTTTAGTGTTGAGTTACTACCGAAACAAACAAAAAAGAAAAAAAAAAACAACTCAGATTAAAGTCACCAACTAAATTCCCTGCACTTACCTGCAGTCCCTCGCGTACAGCCTCAAGCATGTAGGGGATGATGGAATAATTCCAGAGATCGGTGAACCAAACCCTGGATCCCTCCACGTCCATGGGACATGATAGAAAGAGACGAGGTCCTGCAGGTTATGGAGCCAAGAGGTACAAAAGTGTTAGTTTGCATCTATGTTTTATGAATGTTTATGAATTTATTTTCTCTGCTGTAATGTTTTCTCACCAATGGTGACGTCAGAGGAGCTGTGACTCTCCAGGAATCGGTTGAGGTGGTGCCAAACTCGTGGAACCCAGTCAATGATCCTTACCAGCTCCATGCTGCGTGTTCGGCTGCCAATTTCTGTCTCAATCAGCTTCCTCCTCAGGTGGCGACCGAGAAATCCTTTCACTGGCTCCATGTGATTGGCACACAGAACCCACCTTTTTGGAGAAAGTACAGGTCTCTCAGGGTTAAAGGTGTAAATAGAGAAGTATTCCAAGACATTTAAAGTGATTTACCTGAAGTTATGGTGAAGCTGCAGATTCGGGGATGATGACGTAGCTTGGCTCATGGTGCCGATAATGTAAGGGCTAAAAGAAAAAAAAAATCAGAACTCTTGAAGCAACATAACAATCTTAAATCACTGAACTTATTGCATAAAATCAGAAAATTTGAGAATGATGCTGGCTGGACTTTTGTTTACATTTAGAAAGTGTGGGACTTGGAATATTACAGTAAATCGGTGTAGCCTGACAGTCAAATACATCATGGTAAAAAATAACTGAACAAAAGACAACTGAACTGTTTTCCTTTCACAAAGAGTATTTTCTTTTTTCTCTAAGGAGCATTCTCAGTTCAAAACTTAAAGATGTCAATATCATCATCATTACTGCTAAAAATCTGCATCTTTCAGTTTTGAACTGAACAATAATGATTAAAAACTTACTAGGAATAAAATGACTTTGAGAAACAAAAGAAGTTCAGTTGCCTCTGACTCAGTTTGTTATGACTTTGAAGAACTGACTAAAAAGGAAACTTTGAGTCACTCAGTGTGTAATTTACAGACATAAATATACGTTTTTCATTCTTTATCAGGAACTAAATGATGAATGCATTTATCTAAATTTATGTGAGTGACTGTACTTTTAGACTTTATTATGCCCAGTAAGGAATTTGTTTTCACAGATCAGTGTTTATTTAATAAACACAGTCTGACTGGATGACAAAGAGAACTGAAGGCAAACCTAACACAAATGCCACATAAATTTCCCTAACCTGGTCTTGTAGAGGGAAAAAGTTTTGCTGAATGTTCACTGTTCATTATTAATATTTTTAAGGTTTTATAATAGCCACTAGAGTAGATTCTGACATTCCTGAAAACATTTGAATCATTTTATGAGGACAACGGAAAGATATTCTGGAAGTGACTCTCTGGCGCAGGTTGAAGTCGTAAGGTCAAAAGTTGTATTGGTCATAAGTGTTAGTTTGGACCCATTTAAAACAAATACAATTGTTATCAATCTTTCTGAGAGACAAAACAGAAGGATGTGTGTGTGAACTGACCAGTGCTGGTAGTTGCAGTTGAAGAGACCATTGAAGATCTCTCCCAGGGAGCTGACATGGTGGAGGTTGTCCAGAATGACCACCAGAGGGCTCTCTTCTCCTAACACCCCCCTGCACTGCTGCGCCAAACCTGACAAGTACTGCCGAAGCTCCTAGAGACACAGACAGTGATTCATTTATCTTCAGTTTGTTTAAACACCGCAGTATTCTTCACAAAGCTGTTCTGATCAGTTCTTAAATAACACAATGTCCATTCTAAAGTATTTGCTGCAACCATAACAGTGCAGTTTTACAAATATTTCTTTAATTTGAAATAATATCTAAATCCAAATCTACTAAATGGGGATGTTTTAGAACTAAAAAGAAAACAAAATTTGTTTTAAGTTTGTGCAGCTGGAAAATTAGAACCAATACTAGATTAAAGCAAACCGGTTATAAAAGCTGTGTGTATTTACTTTGCTGGACTTGTGGTCGACGTTGAAAGTAACAACAGCGTTTGGGGTCAAGGGTCGGCCCTCGAGCTGCAGCAAGTGTAGAGACAGTTGATTGGCCAGGTAGGTCTTTCCTGTACCGCTTGGACCGGACAGGATGACGCGTCTGTGCTCCTTCAGCAGGGAAATGTAGCGCTGCAGCATTGGCTTCGGGATCAATGTGTCAAACACCAGTGAGTCCACACTTTCACTGTGTGCACCTAGACACAAACAAATAAGGTAATGACTTTACAAATGGCCTAAATACTGATTTAAAATTCTGGTAATCTGGTAATCACTTGATGACTGTATTTCATTCTAAAATAATCGTCTGTTTTTAATCTGCTCTGTGCTTTTTTGAATCAGAACAGCAGTGTTGACGTGGAGGCTTTTGTACCTTTCAGCTGGATGTTGATGGTGTTGTCTCCCACCAGGTAGCCGCAGGGCAGCAGTTCAGGTGTGCTGGCAGTGCTGAGGCTGCTGGGCCGATGGATTTCTCCAATGTTGTAACCCTGCACGCTGTCGGTGCTCAGGCCCAGCTGGCTCACCGGGTCCACATGAGTAATGTACTCCTGTAACATATACAACTTAGGTATTAAAAAGTTTTAAAACAAATGCAAACATGTTCTTCCCTGAAACTGTGATTTTCACAGTAACTGTGGTTATAAACCAGAAGTTAAATGTAGAGAAAGAGATGCAGTTTTTGTTAGAATTATTATTGTACACTTTATATTGCATTTGTTTACCTTGAAAAGGCGCCGGACCACTCCATCCAACACATCCCACTTAGTTTTACCACTCACACCAATGCTGCCAATCAGAAAACGACGAGGTTGGCCTTCCTGTAAAATAAAACAACTGGTTTTCAAAACTGAAAGGCTCACATCTACAGCACCACACTTTCCAACAAATCCAGCTGGCCTCACCTCCTCCCACTTGCTGTACTCGTCCAGACTGACAACAATCTTCACGTGTCGCCCCTCCTTCCTCATCCCGCCTTCTCCACCCGTGTCATCCAGCAGCATGTCTGACAAGAAAACAAAGGAAGGTTGTTACATTTGTCATTGTTTCTCTATTTCCCATGTGATGCTTGAAAAAGAAAATGTTATATTATTTGGTCCTTGTACTGACCCTGGCATGAGAGCATGTTACGCAAATGGTGTCTAAAAATAAGGAAAGTAAATAAGTAGATCATAAAATGTCTGGCTTAAATAAAAGCCTGAGACTTAAACAGCAGATGAACAGTATCTGAAAGTCACGTCTTTAAGAAACAAAACAAAACAAAAATCCACCAAAACCTTGACACAGGACCTGAGAAATCTGTCGTCTTTCAGATGATTATGTCAAGTTTTCAGCTAATCGCTCTTTGGAAATCATCTTATTGGTGCTAAAAAACTGGCTTTTGTGTACAACTGTTATTTTATGTCAATTTATAGTTTTAGTTAGAAAAACAGGAACACATTGTGTCTTTGTGCCAGTCTGCAGGTAACAAAGAGTCTAGAGAGTTGATTTAAAATGAGGTCTTTGCTAAGTTGGCTGTTATGGACCAAAACAACACTGGTTGAATTTAGGAAGTTTTTTTTATATCTGACTGATTCATAGGTTAGGCTTAACTGACCGAATAAAACATTCTGGTACTGTTCAGGTATAGTTCTGTTTTTCTAAATAAATAAATGTAAATAATAATTAATAATAATTTAAATAAATACATTTTCTAAACATCTGTCGGAATGCTATTAAGTTTGTGCAAAACCATTAGCTCATGACACAAGGATTAGTCTGATGAGACCTGTTAGGTCTTACCCAGGCTGGTAGATTCACTGGTGGTGAGGTTGAGGCTGTGCTGAGACAGTCCTGGACCAGGCCCTGGAGTGTGGCTCTGTGTGTGAGGGGGAGGAGAAGATGAAATAGACACCTGGGAGCCGGTCATGCTGCCCTGACTCTCCAGCTTCAGACGATCGTTCTCTGACTTCAGCTTCTCAATCTCCAGCTGTCAAACAAACAAGAAGCTCAGGTCAGTTAAAAAACAGATTTAGATCATTTCTCCTTACATTCAGTACTTCAATTATATTCCTTCAGGACAACTAGAATACCTGTCTTAAAGTGGAAACTAATTCCTAAAATGTCTTCTCCTATTTATAGTACAACAAGCCAGAAATCAAAGTTTCAGCCAGAGAACTTTTTATCTGATTTAATATTTTCTACTGCCTAAAACCCTGTCATATGTTGTCCAGTTTCTGCAGACCTGCATGCGGTTCATGGCCTCTCGGAGCTGGTCCAGCTGATGTGCAGAGCTGAGAGCCTCCAGACGGATATCAGTCAGCTTCATCTCCTTCTCTCTGAGTTCACTGCGCAGCTGCATTACTGTCTCTGCCTCGCTGTCCAAACACTCAGACAGTCTACGGGAATAAAACAATTCAGAGACTTACTTGGAGAATTTATGGGTTGTTGTGCTGAAACCATTAAAGGAGCCGTAAATTCACTGTATTATATCAGAAACTCACAGGGTGTTGGAGTGCGTGTTTCTGAGCAGGTGGCTGGTGGCTGAAGTGCCGTTGTGAGGCAGTTTAGGGGAGGACGGCAGCGACGAGTCTGTCATCTCCTCGATGTCTGAATGCGAAGAGGCTGATTTGGGAGATTTCTTCTTTGTGAATGCTTGTTTGAAAGAACTTCGTAACTGCAAAAAAAGACAAAATGAAGAAGGTAAGTAAGGGATGTTAAAAGTGGCTGAGCAGAAACGGAAGAAGGTGTGCTTGGAAAGTGTCAAAAAACTGCTGCAGAAAAAGGAAACGCAAGTCATAAGGAGAAAAAGAATTGTGGGTAGATTGTCTTATGATGGACTTGGAGCTTCAGCTCTTAGCACAAACACGTGCATCATGTTCTGTTCATCTATAGCCCATTTGTTTAATTATCTATGGAAAAAAAAAAACACAGGGAGTCAAAATATTTACTCTTAATAAATCCTATAAATGTAAATTTAACTTGTTCTTATTGAACAGGTATAGAAAAAAAAACTGTCTCAACACCCAAATGTATCCAGAGTTTACTTTATTCAAATGTGTTAAAGATAAAATAAGACTCAAATTTACTTTATGGCTAAATTTTTTATATTTTTATTTCAATTTACGCAACTATGAAACATCTGTACAAAACAGGATTAGATTTGTAGCAAAATATGGTTTAGCACATCAAAGACTTATGAGAAATTTTTAGTTATTGGTAAATGATCATAAAGCTATAGAAAATGCTCCACATTGAGCATAAAATGCATTTTCGAATTCAGTCGAAGTTCGAATTTACATATAAAGCAGGTTTGTGCAATACCTTTATTCAGTAAAATATTAACCATAATAAAGGCACACTTGTTCTGTTCCTACAAAATCTAAAATCTTTTGACAGCAGTATTTAATTAGTAATTTTCTAAAAGCTGTTCCTCAGAAAGGATGCCAGTTTTATTGTTCTCTGATTTTAAGACACAAGTTATTTTTTTAAAGAGCCAGCTCAAGTGTCATAAGAGCAGTTTTAAGGGAAGGAGTGTTGGAGAGGAACACTACAGCGGTGGCTAAAAACAGTGGAAGGGGAAGAAAAAAAAACAGAGGTTAGTAACCTATAACAGGTGCAAGGGGGGTTAGACTTCTCTTGTTTTTTTTCAGTTCACACAGCATACCACTCTTACCTCATAGACCTGCCATATGAAGCGAAGCAGAGGAAGACAGGGAGACAAAACAGCACATGTTCATATGGGCTCGGGTGTGGTAATGTGTGTGGAGGGACAAGGATTGAACCAGAGGCCCCTACGAGTTCAGAGCTGATTTGGATTTCCGGCAGCTACACCTTAATTCTAAATCCAAACCACCATGAAATGAAAGGTCTTTGATATATTAGACACTATCCAACTAATGCAGCCCCTATACTCTGCACATTACACACAGTGTTAGCAGTGCCTACAGGAAGAGGCCTCCTGTGGGGTCTCATCTACAGAAACACTGACAGCTGGGTGTACATCCATATACACAGGAGGGGCGATGTTTATTCTCTGAGTTACTTGAGCAGAGTTCCCCTTTAAATATAAAACACCGATAGGAAACAAACACGAGGGGATAACACATTTAGTCTACAAGAAAGAATACAGAGAAAAAGTTGCATACGTCATCATCTCTGATTTGTCCTCCGGTACACAAGAATGTCTTCTGATAACAGAAGAAAAAGTTAGGGTCTTGAGGTAAACTATATGTTTTTATGTTGGTGAAAGAAAAGCTACCTTAAGGACTATACATCTTCTAGCAGGCATTGATTTGGTACTTTGCATCATATACAGAAAATGTATGAATCTAAATATATTCCACTTTTTCATCTGCAAAGAACCAAATCAAACTCTGTCATTTGTTTTCTACAAGATAGTGGAACAAAGTCCTGTGTATTCACCTTATCCCCTGTGAAAGATGGCTAGATGGGGAAAAATGCAACGATGAGACACCAACACATAGACATGTCAAGAGGAAATCAAAAATTGAAAACATCTTGACTTGCTGCTTGTTAGTAGGTCAACACACACATAAAAAAGTGTAATACTTCGGTTTTCAGCCTCTTACCCAGTTCTTTTTGTTTTTCTTCTTGTTTTTTGCATCAGAATCCATGTTGGAGCCCACACTGGAGTGGCTGGTAGCGCTGGCGACGCTGCTGACACTGTCAGAGGAGTGCTGCCGCCTGATGCGCAGGTCTGGCTGCTGATTGTGTGGCTGCTGCTGCTGCTGCTGCTGCAGAGCACTGTTACTGCCACCTGAGGAGAGACAGAACAGATAAACATCTATGTGATTTTTAAAGTCTAGGTTACATGCATTCCATTAACCTCTGGACAAGCTGAGACTCAAAGTCGATCACTTTCTGTAACAAAAGAATGTTTCGTACAATAAAATGTTTACTACAAACTTTACTGTAATTTATATGTATCTCTTAGTACCAACAAGACTCCCAACACAAGATTTATTGTTGTTCTATTTTTTCTATTTCATTAACATATTGACCAAACCTCCAGAACAAATAAATTCACATGCAGGGTTAGTATTGTTTGTCCGTACCTGTTCGGTCACCTTTCGGTAAGAGTTCAGGGGTGTTAATGACTCCGTTGATAGCAGCTTGAGCAACTGCATTCTGCTTTTTCAGCAGCTCAATGGTTTTCCTCAGTTCATTTAGCTCTGAGTCCTTCACAGAGAATATGACAGAGAGTTAAACCCTGCCAAGCAGCTGCAGATGTTTGCAATGTGTATCATGAACTGGGCCCAGCAGTTGGTTAGAAAACACGAGGAGCCGTTTTTACCTTCTGTTCTGCCGTCAAAGTGAGACTCTTCAGTCTGATGGTCATGTTACCCAGACTCTGTTCAAATGCTGCCACCAGGTGAGCCTGTGGAAAAATAAAAATGGACTTACGAATGGGAAGTATGTTTGGTTATATGTGACAAGACAAGAAGCACGTCAAGATATGCATTGAAATTTTCAGAAAAGTGTAGTCATTTTAGAATTGTAGTTCCTGTCATTTATCTGCTCACCAAGTTTCAATAAAGTTTCACCTGCCAGGTTTTTAGATATCTGGTACTCAAAAAATGCTAAAATCCCAGCAAAATGATTTCTTTTCTACCCCATGGTTGTTGTTAAAGGAGAGATTAAAGTTTAGGGTAAACCAGTTCCCTGTGATGATAACTGCAGGACAATGGATAATTTATGATGTGCACAAAATAAACTGAAAGTGTGCTTGTTGCCAGTGAAACTGAAGGTACTAACTAGTCTGAATATGTCTAAATGTGCATGACTGGAAGTGGGGCAGAGTATGAGGGAAGGAAAACAATATGAACCAGCAGCGCCCTTGAATTTAGGCACAGCCCACTCTACCTGAAAGGCTGAATGAGATGAGAAAACACAGGAGCTGTTGACATAACCGCTTTAACCTTGGGACCAAAACCCAAACATGACTTCAAGTTAGTCTTATATCAAGAAATAAACATAAGATAACCCAAACAACTGCACAGCAGAACATCCTGTGATCATCTGCCATTATTACACACCACTGAACTCAAGCTGTTGATATTTTCCAAAAAACTGCCCAAGGAGGTGGAGCCATTTTTATTCAAGGATAAGCACAGTCAAAGATATTCCAGTTTGATCTGGAAAAATGAAGAATTAAACTGAAGGGGCACTCTAAAAATATAAGAACATGAGGTCAGGTGAAAACAAATAACACAAAGACCTAAAAAGAGGAAATTAAAATAAATTCATAGACTAGATAAAAACAATTAGAAAATAATATGATTATAAGGAGACACTGCTTAGTGTGTTGGTTGGAACATGCAGGTGAGACCCAACTATAGTCTGCTTGCAGAAGTGTGAACATTACTTTGCTGACTGGTGTGAGGATTCAAGTTGTCTATTTGCAGGAGACGGAGTTTAGGATTTTTTGCCATTGGGGATTTAAGGTGCATATAAATAATTCATCATCTGTCCGTCGGTGTTGTGCCGTTAAACGTTTTAACAAATTTTCCAGATTTTCTGTCTGCATTTTTCTATTTCAGCTCCTGTACCACTCCTGGTTGTATGCTGGTAACATTTGCTGTAAATCCCTAGTCTCTATCTGGGACTTGAGTACCTGCTGTAATCAAACACCTTTGTCTTCATTCCATATCTCTAATCCACAGAAGAAGAAAAAAAATACCAGTGTGCACATGCTCAGGTTGCAGATTATAAGCGGAACCTGGTGAGACTTGTGCTACGCAGAAAAGAGGAAGAGAGAAAGAAAATTGTGTCTAGAAATAATTTCAAAGATTTTTCTGAAAGTACTGCCAACTTAAATTATAGCTTTGGAGATTAAAGATCTCCATGGCAGCAACTGTTCAATGTTCCTAAAAGCTACCCCTTGAAAAATCTTTTAAGTGCGTGAGAGACAAAGTGCTCCAGTTTATGGTATTTTTTCCAACCAGAGCCTGACTTTAGTAAAAACTAGACTACTGCGTGAGTGCCATGGATTGTTAAATTTATCTGTCTTAGAATAATAATAATTAAAAAAAGATTTGGAACTGATACAGCAAACTGTCCATACTAATGATATATTACAAACCTTGACATGTCAAGTACAGACAGGATGTGGTTTACATGTTTTGTGAGTGTGCTGCTATGCATGGAAGTGCTTGTTTACTTACATTAGCACTCAGTTGTGTTGTGAGGGCAGATACTTTTTCCTGGGAGGCATCCAGCTCTCGACGCAGCTTTCGGATCTGAGGGGGTAAGGGGAAAAAAAACATAGAAAGAACAGAAAAGATAAAAGGATAAAGACAGTGTCTGTCAAAGCACACAATGTCAAATGCAACAAATGAGGGAGGCTCCCAGATTTGAGCTGTGATACAGTATGTTCAGGCTAAAGGATGGTATAATAATGCAACAGAAGCATAAAAGAGCACATGCAGGTGTACGCAGGTGTTCAGAGTGTAATAAAAAAGCATGTTACAGGGTCAGTCATAATACAGTTGCATATGTAACTGGATCCAACTGTGAAAACATGTCTAAGTTTCAACAAGTCCGGCCACAGCATGTTGGAAATTAAAGAGGACAGAAGAGCTGTGGGCATGTTGACACTTACCTCTGACTGAGACTTCTCTTCATTCTGTAAAATAAACAGAAGAAGAAGAAACCATTAGATTAGGCACTGACAAGATTTTTAGATACCTTTCTTTTTAAATAATAAAAAAAAAAACACTTGTTCAATCTGCCGTAGGTCAACCTGTACATGTCCTGACTCCTCTCCCATTTATTAGCTCCGTGGAGATGAGCTTTAGAAACTGTGGAGGATATTGTCTGGTGTTGTATGTCTGGGAAGCAAAGATCTCCTCCTGAAGGCATTTAACTGTGTGTGAGAGCCTCATTGTCCTCGTCGGCATTACACAGAACAAAAGCAAAAGACAGGGAGCCAAATACACGTTCGGAGGAAGAGCGGGCAAAACAACCATTCGCACGAACACAACACACCCCATTGCTGATGATCAAAACAGTGACGTGTGCAACACCTACATTTACATAGAATATGGAAAAGTTTATGTTAACGTTTGTTTTTAATGAGAAGTCAGTTCACATATTGTAAGACCTGTTTGAGACTGAATTTAAAGCTGCTTGTCCTTTCTGTCATTCAGCTCAGGCCTTGAAACATTAGCTCACCTTGTGACAGAAGCAACAAAGCACAACAGCTCACAATTTATTATTTTTCACACGCTTCCACCTACCAACCACTAAGTACTGAAACAGGTTTCATAAGCCTTCATTATAACGGTGTGTTAGCACATCTGCACTGTGGCGTGTGGTTTACAAAGTGGCATGTGTCCACACAGGATCTGCACACCCACTCATACACAGACATGACCAGCCAGATCCTAGAAACACAAATAAAAAGTCTGCTTTGGAGATGCAGCCAAACGGCCGAGACATCCCACGCTGATGGAAAAACCAGGCCCAACTTCTCACAGGTGAAATTATTTCAGGTAAAACTGTTGAAATTGTATGTCGCTTTAAAACAATTGCAATAATTAACAAGAAAAAACAGTTTGAGATCATTTAAATTCAGTTGATGTGGAATTTCTTTATCTAAGCTAAAAAACAAATAATTCTACTTTAATTAATACATCTTATATCACTGCCAAGATTCTAAAACAAAAAAAGACCATAAAACTTGTACGTCCTTGAGAGCTGCTGCTCCTCATTCCTACCGTTTGTTGCCAGGATGTGATGGTTCCTGTCAGGGATAAAGTGGCCATCATTTTGCTTCCAGTCTTTCTCCTGCTCTGATTTCCAGCCTGTGACTCTTTACCTCCAAAGACCAAACAGTATCTGAGAGTTTTTGTGCTACACCTGCTCAGGTGAGCGAACCGGCCCAGAGAGAGGAGGAGCTTCACTTTGAGGCACTGAGCTCCAATAAGCTCCAGTGATATACATGTGGGTTGTGTCTTTTTTGAGTCAAAGCAACTGGGCCTTTTCCTACGCAGAGTGTTTAAGTAAAATATCTGGACGGACTGTAAGGTAACTCACTTACAATGACATAAGCTAAAACAGAAGCTTGTTTGTCTGGTTACCACTTGACTGTCAGGTGAGAAATCTGTGCTGCTTTTCTATTTATTTCTGTTATATACAAGTTTGTATTATGAGAGGATTCAGACAAAAACTGTATGTGTAATTTAAAACTCACAAAACTCATAAAATATCCTAGCAAACTCACCGTGGAATAAATGGAAGAAGTGCTGGAGACCAGAGACAGGGATGATCCATGAACTGTGGAGGGAAAAAAATTACAAATAAATGCCAGGATTAGAAAGTACATCAGATTAAAGTGATCATAAACAGACCACACACACACACACACACACACACCTCCTAGTCATGAACATGCTGACTGCAGCTCTGTGGTCATAAGTATAAACCCCTTCCTTGTTACAATTCAACTTTGTTGCAATTAATGCCAACCTGAGCCTTACTCTGCCAGTGACTCATCCGCTAATAGCACATCAGACGCAGGAAAACAACGCCAGCTCTGTTTCCTGCCTGGGAGTAGATTAGTAAAGATCTGCAGTGTGATGTCAGCAGCCACACAGAGAGGTTGGGCTGATCTGCAAAGAATCCATTTATGTGCCTCGAAAGGAGCAGACAGTAGATAAAAGTGGAGTTGCTTTTATCTCGGTTTAGTCTACACAGAAAGTTTTACTGGAAGCCACATGAAAGAAGAACGTTTTATTTAGCAGTTTTTGAGGGTAATTTGATAAGACTGTTTTATATATAATCATAACTGCCCACTGCTATAAAAGGTGAGTTACAGTGTAATTGCCTGTGTATGTGTGTTCTTTTGTCTGTTTGCAAAATACCTCAAGAATTACTGGATGGATTTGAATAAAACTCACAGAAAGTAATCATTACAGCTCATTAGGTTTTTGAAGTCAACTTTAGCAAACACCAATATACATCAATACACCAACAGGTGGGGGTGGGGGTGGGTTTACATCCCAGCTCAGTCACTTGGTTTAATGATAAAGAATATGAAACTATAGAGTGAGAAGTTCAGTCACTGAGCTCAGAGTAGAGCAAACTGTTTGGACACCTGGCGATGGTGCCTCAGGTGTTTCAGACATGTCTTCATACAAAGAGGGTGAACATGTATGAAAGCATGAAGTGGATGAAGTGACAGAGAATGGTGCTGTTTCTCTCATTAAGGACAGGTCCAACAAAGTGTTGGACGGATGATATGGCCTTTGTCCCGTCAATCACACAGAGGCTCATGGGTAACTTTACACTTCAGAAACACACAAACACACACGCACACACTCACACAAGCACACACAAACAATATCTGTTTCCAACCCACACACCGAGTGAGAAAATGAAAAGGGAGAAAGTTTTGTTTAAAGTTTTTGAGATGTCACAGTGTCTCGTTCACACTTCCCACAGTTATCCCTGTAATTATCTCTTCCTCTCAAAGGGAACACAAATTGTGGCACTGAGGGGGAAAAAAAACTGCCAGATCTGTAACTGGTGGTGGAGGTGTAATAACATGTTTTCACCAAGATCCTTGACACAAGGAAAGACAAACAGCTGTCTTATCCTCTTAAACGATAAAATGATTATTCAAAACTTATTTGGCCTGTCTTTGAGGTTTCACTTTGAGGTTTTACAGAGTAGCATAAAATATTCTTTATTTACAGCCAGAAATACAACAAAACAACAACAAAATTATCTTCCATCTACGTTTAATGCAAAGAGTCAGGTTTATTAAATTACCTTTTTTATATCACATTTTTAGGGCAGCAGACCTAAAAGTGTTAAAGTTTCTTCCTTAATCTTGAATTGTTGTAAGAAATCCTTAAGTGTCACAGGATTTCCCCTCTACTAAACAAAATTTTTGGATTTTGAATTATTTTCCACTTGTAAGTATTAAAACTAATTAAAAATTAGTCTGCAGGTGTCAACAGCCTCATCAAAAGCGAAGTACACAGTTGGGACTTGCAGCTTTCCATTCTGTGAAAACTAGGTACATTTGCAAATGCACGTTGTATCAGCGTTAAACTGCGATTAGCTTTTTATATTGTGATAAAAAAAATGCAGGTAGTTCAGTTCAAACCATGTTTTAAAATGTAGGATAAAGTGGGATATTTCTCATTATGAAAGCTTTTATTGACACTTTACTATACCCTCATCTTCCTGCTGTTTTAGGTATTTTTTTTTTTTTCGAAGTTGAAGTTCTGCTTTTCTGTGGTCCAGAGAATTAAGGACACTCACAAAGAAAGATTTAATTCCCTAATAGAATCCTGCTGCTGGTGAACTAAAGCTGTTTACGAATTTCCAAAGCGAATTAAAAGCTTTTTCTCCAGAGGAACTGTTATCTGCATTTATGTTCTGTTAACGAATGGAAGAATAAATCTTTTTGCATAAAAATTTGAACCAAAACTGGGTTATGAAAGTCTTGCCTTGCTTATATTTACATCTAATTTTACATCAGGTGTTTAAAAAACACTGAAATAAGTTGAAATCCACGTTTCTTTGGCCTCCTCTTTACCTTCTTCAAACCCGTCCCTGAATGATCCCGATCGGCTCATGGTGCGAGTCTTCTCATCAAGTGACATGCAGGAGTTTCTCAGCCGGTTGTCACTGCAAGGGTCGAAAGGGGTGTCCTGATTGGTCACGCTGTTGTTGCGCAAACCAGCGAGACTGATCTGAGCTGCAGACGTTGGACTGGATGCTGTAAAAAAATGACACATAAAATAAGATAACAGCATTTTTAAAGATGGGCCATTAATATTTGCCTACTTTGCCATTGCAACTGATGCAGTCAGTAAGGAAAATGTGTCTTAAAACTTTGTCTTGAGACACACATTAATCCCACCCATCTGATTTTGTGGAGTTGTGTTTTAGCACCATACCCAGCTGTGCAAAGTTGAAGCGAGTACCCGAGGGGGAGGTGAGACTGGAGCTGGGGGAGAAGGGTGAGTTGTTGACAGAGTCCTGCAGCCCGCTGGTGGAGTGGGAGCGCAGCCAATCACGATCCTCGTGGCCTCGCAGCTGTGTTGACGGGCCATACCTGCAGGAATATTGTAAAAAACAAACAACAAAAAAACAGTTAAAATGACAGGGTGAAAACAGAAAACAGAGACTAGGTGGTGTGGACTGTGCCGATGTGAGATCAGATTACATATTTTACAGTCAGTGATGTGGATAATCTTTTTTTCAAGCAGCCAGATTAATAGCTTGGATTTGACATGAAGAAGATGAAACGGTTGATACAACAATTTATTACAACAGCAAAAAATTTATACTGTTTTCAGCTTTGAGCAACAGAAAAAAAGCAGGAAAGACACCAAAGAAAAGTTAAATAAAACTGACTCCCGACACAGTAACCATGCCTGCCCCAGCATAACACGCCAACAGAATGACATGCCTCCTGACGGAAGCACAACACATGTGCCAAACAAAAACTGCTGTTTAAAGCGTGTGCAGAAAGCCTTGGCGAGAGGAAATATAAAAAGGATTTTGGTGAATATGTGTACGGAAAAGTGTCCAACAGGGAGCAAATGTAGTACCTGAATCCCTTCCTAGGCAGAGTGTTTCTACCACAATGTGTCCCGCTGTGGGAGAGAAACACTTCAGAAGAGGAAAACAAAGACAGCAAAGTGGCAAGGAAACATAAAAACTACTTAAAACCTTTTCGTAGCAGCACTATCTCGAGTTAAAAAAATGTTTATCTTGCATAGTAAATTTTTGTCTTACAGAGCTTCAGCAAGTTTGGTGACAAAGATCAACCTCTGTTATTTAAATAAAATTAAAGAAAAGGGACATACTGCAAACGAAGAAAGTAAAATCATATTTTAAGGGATCTCTTTAGGCTTTGTGGCAACAGATTATCTTCAGGGTCAGGAATAACAAAGCATTTTTTTTAGGATTTCATTTATTTTATTAAAAAAAAATAAACATTCTTTGCTCATGTAATTCTTTAATCAACCACCAGATGGCAGTCTATGACCACTCAAACATAAATCTAGACAACGTCACATTCTTACACGTTCCCATTCATAACAAGAGGTCCTAAAAGTAACCACAAACTACCACACAGGGCAACACATTTAATACAAAACTATACACTACAACACAACACAAACGTTCTAAGTTTATTTGTGGTGCTCCCTGTGTGGCAGCAGGTGGTGGTTCCATAGGACCACCCATAGCGATCGCACCAGAAGCCTACCATCACACACAGGTACATTTACCTGTCCTGCCTCCGAGGGAGCGTGTTTCGGCTGAATATAGGGCTAGCGGAAGGGGAGGACAGGGGGCTGATGGAAGAAAGGAAGGAAGACGAACAACAGACAGAGAAATAAGAAAGTTTTAGAGTGAAGTCGATGAAAGAGTGTTTCAGAACAGAGATCAACTGCAGGGTTCTTCAGTGATGTAGTTGAGGAACATCAGGGAGGAAAGTGAAACCAGAACCTCAGAGCTGAGGGTCCAGATGACACAATGTTTTCTTAGAGACATTCTTCTAACATTTCATGGTTAACGTGTCAGGAATCTTCTACTGTGATCGCAATTACTGAATAATCAACAGAGGAAGCACAAAAAATTATTTTCCGCTCAGATTGAGAACAAAATTATAATTAAGAAGCTGTACATCACCACTTGGATGCTAAGTACTGGAGGGAATTAATGTCAGGACTAGGCAGGTTTTCAGGACATGGTGGGTCTTAAGCCCCTTTCAAAGATGTCCTGCCTTTTCTTGTGACAGAAATGAACAAGTTTTAATAAGAAGACTGGAGCTATTTTCTAACAATTTGTATAAGACTTAAATAGTTACAATTTTTAAGTAACACTTTCACATCTCTTTTAAATTGGATCAAGTTTGAACAGCGACACAAACTTCGAACGTAAAAAAATTTTAACTTTGTTTTTCAATGTTACCTGTTCAACCAGCTCTTAAATAAAAAGGTTTGTCCCTCTATTGCTAGTCTGCTTACAAATATTTACAGGATTTTAAAGCATTGTCTGTTTCATTAGGTTTTATTTGACCAAAAGATTTTTCATAGCAATTGCTATTATTAATAGTTCAGTAGCGGTTTTAAAACAAGCAAACAAACTGTTATCATGACACAGAAAAGGATAATTTCAATTCATTACACCTCAGGCTTTTGTGTCATTTTAGTAAGTCCAGCGTTTTCAACAATTACCACAGATTGGCATTCTAGCCATGACTAAAACTAAAGCAAAACCAAAACTTCCATAAATACAAAACACGTACGATCTTAAAAGTGTTCTCTCAATATGTTCTCACCTCTCAGACATGCCGGTCTTCACACTGCCAGTGCGACCCAGAGCCGACAGGGTGTCCTCCCTGTGGGTCCCGTGGCCTCCACCTCCAGCGCTGCCCAGGCTCATGTCAATAGACTCGCTGCTGGTGTGCATGCTGCTGACAGAGGGGAAGCCCACACTGCCTGTCCCAGCATATCCACCAAGGGTGCCCTCCCTGCTGGGGACAGAGGAGCCGCTGAAGGTGGTCCCCCACGTCAAGCTGTTGGAAGGACCGGTGGAGGAGTAAACTGATCCTGGGCTGGAGGCCTATGAAAGGGCAAAGAAGATGATGCTGTTTTCAAACAAACGACCACCTTGCCAGAAGAAAATATCCTAAATACAATTTACAACAAATTGGCCTGCAGGTCAGGTCTCTTTGGAGTCTTTGGAGTTTTTAATCTTCAGCCTACTTCACAACGCTCATTTAAAGTGGGTTTGATGCGACTTCATTGTGCAACAGCCTTCTTGTTCTAAGTGCAGAGGTGTAACAAGGCACTGACCTTGATACTCTGTAGATATGTCTCTGAGCTGGCAACAAAGATAGTAACAAAGCTGAACTGGAGTGTGTGTGTTACATGAGAGACACGGTGCAGCAAACAGACCAGAGCACATAAAATGCAGTTGTGCTTAACTTATCATGAAGTTAAACCTATTTTTGTCTGCATTCCAGTCCACAAGAACAGAACTCAAACCCTAGCCCTAACCCTGAGATATACAGTAGGATCTCTCCTGGGGGTAAATAACAGCAGTCTTTTTGAAAACTTTAGGATGAAATGTAACATTTTAGAACAGTTAGTAAGGTTGCTGTTCTCATGCTGCTGACTCTCAGATGCCATCTTGCTGTTTGTAAGCACCCATTGATAAAACTTTAATTCACAGTTTTGTTTGTATGAAAACCGTGGCAGCAACGTTCTTTAGATCAGACCTTTAACGCCACGTGTTCATCGTCTTGCCTGTCACTATTTTTTTTTAAACTTACAGACTTTTAATCTTATCTAAAAAGTGGACGTAACAGAGAAGAGTCTTGTTTTTAACTGCTAATTGATTCATCATCTTAAGGATGTTTCCACTGACTTAATTGTGCTGAAAAAGTCAAAAGATACATTTTCTGTATAATGAGAAAATCCAATGAGCTTAGACTTTAACACACATTAGTTGCAGTCATGACACATGCATGTTCCATCTTTATTCCCATGTTTATAGGATTTCAAATAATTGATTAAACTTTTGAATTCATCCCTGCTGTTGATAAAGTCAGAACTGCTACCTTGAGAAACAATTTTCTTTGTCAATGATTCAGTATGACTCATAAGAAACCAGACAAAAACCAATAAATTATGTGAGAATGTAACAAGAGTTCATGACTGAGCATGTTCAATATTTTGTGCTCTGAAACAATATTAACCTGCCGTTTTTCAAATGCGCTCAAGCACAGCTCATGTTTGTCCCCTGAACTCATGAACTGTTCAAAGAACCCAAACACGTGCTTGGTATTAGTACGGTGAGAGCGAAATAATCTCTGTTGTTCTGACCAAAGTCTTGTAAGTAGCACCATAAACACTGCTATATGTTTACCTGAATCACCTGGTAGGCTTTGCCAGGCCTGATATTTAATCTGAACCTGCTGTTTTTACAGTGACACTGAGGTGGGTGACAGCTGATCACAAAGTAAACAGTAAAGTTAGAAACTGCAATAACTCTACAGGTCAGTTGTAAGAAACCAATATGTATAGTGAAAACAACAAACTCAAATGCCATATAACAAAAACTAATACTAAAAAGTTATTTTAGGAGCACACAATGGAATACAAAATAAATATTTTTTCTGTGGCTACTTTACTTAGACACAAATCTTTTGTCTCTGTTATTACCTGCTCACTGCCCAGTGTCCCCATCCCTGATCCCAATGCTCTGCCTCCAAAGAGAGGGTTGCTGGTCTCGCTGTCTCCGACGCCGAGACCGCCATCAGGGGACTCCAGTACAGTAGCAACATGGTTCATGGTGGCGTGGGGGTTGGAGATGACTGTGGAATTCTTCAGGTTTTCAGCTGTGGTGACTGGAGCTTGTTTACTGGTCTTTCCACCAAATAACCTGGGGTACATTGGGGATGTGGGAGAAAAAAAAGCTAACTAAGGATGGATTCATCTCAAAACAACCAAAACGAGTGTTGCAATTAAATTTTACAGGTTAAAATGTCTTACTATAGATAGCTGGAAAACTTTTTTTTGATTGGACAATTTTGATGCGGTTTACAGACAAATATCAGTCAATCACAGTGTATCACACGATACAATACATCACATGGTATATACCAATAATATTGTGATTAAGTAATACTGCATAAAGTAATAAACCAGGCAATTCTAAAATAATATATCAGGATATTTGTTTTAGCTGTGAATACAAAATTCCATTGGAAAGTTCAACGCATCTTGTAATTTTATAATAGTGCCTTTCTTTTCACTCCAGTCAATGACCAGCTGTTATAAAGAAATGTACTTTTTTCAAGTTGGTTAAGTTTTAAGGCCAAGTTTTCCCTCATTCACTGTGCTCAGCTTCCCCTCAGGGAGTCATAAATGTTGTTTTGTTAGGAACAAAAAAAAACTTGAGTGCTTCATTGATTAAAATATTGATATTTTGCACCAAATGTCTCAGTCTTTGCTTTGCACAAAGGAGTACAATGATGCTTTGTCCGATCATTCTGCCAACATGAATGCCAACATACTTGAAATTGTTCAAAGTTGTTTTTTCTAAGTCTGACAAAAACTAACGGGTGGAAAAAGAAAAGAAGAACATCAAGTTTATCTAAACACAAATTTCAGGTTAACGTCCAGGACTGTGCGTTCACACTGAAGAGAAAAGTGACTTATTGTGTTTTTGCTGAGAGAACAGAAACAGAGGTATTATTTTGTAACTCTCAGTGGAAGAAGAAATACAGTAGCAGTACTGTAGTCAGTAAAGAAAGAGCCAGGAGGGAGAGAGAGAGAGAGAGAGACACACACACACACACACACACACACACACACACACACACACACACACACACACACACACACACA
>JAVKLF010000038.1:22806200-22818850 GCA_034783495.1 Millerichthys robustus
ACACACACACACACACACACACACACACACACACACACACACACACACACACACACACACACACACACTTCTTTCTGCACTTTCCACCCCCACCTCTGTCTCAAGAGTCTGATAGCAAGGCTCTGTTTGACTAAAAGCTCACTTTCTTGTCATCCATCATTTCATCCCTCAGGTTTATAATAGCTGAGACACTACAAACACCTTGGATAAGCTGCACATGAAGCACACACAAAGCTCATAAAGCCTTTTTAGCAGAAATTTATTAACAAGGATACCAGTTCAATGACAAGTAATTTGTCAAGCAAAAATTAAAACAACAAGTTCTAAATTCTATGAAAAGAGGATCAGTGGTCATTCTGTGCTTCATATTTGTGTCAGGTTTATATATGATGGATCAGGTCAAGCAGATTAAAAGAAAGATGATACTGTCTGACACCAGCCAATGGAAAATAAACAAAATGATTTAAAATGATTACAATTTTTGATCATTATGTTGTTAGACATTTTAGCTTGAGGGTCAGATAGATACTTAAACAGTATGTACTTCCTTGTTATAATGTCATTAACGCTGATGTGTTAAAGAGATTAGATTTTAAATGAGCATGTATAGATGACATGGAGAGTGTTGATTAGGACTTCGGCTGAAGCAGCACTGGCCGGAGGGAGAGACACTGTGTCTTTAGATACAATAAAGTTTTGAAAGAATACAGAATTGGTTCTCTGCGTATGATTCCGGCTTTAAAGTAAAGCAAGTAATTATTTTTTATCTTCAATATAAAAGTTATTATTGTTAAAGTTTGTCCATTACTAGCTTGGACACTGGGATTTCAGACCCAGAAAAAGGCTTCCCTCACCTGTTATAATCATCCACCTGCTAATCTGCTCTGCTTAAATGTAGGTTCAATCATATCAAGTATTTAAAAAGCACTGCTGAAATGCCTTTGGGCTAATGATCAACTATAACTTTTACACTCCTTTTTTGAAATATCTCATTGTTATTGCCTTTATTTTATTTAACATATTTGTTTCTATATTTACATTTATCTAAATTCAAACTAATGCCTAATGCAGCTTCACTTTAATTAATTGTAAGTATCGTAAGTTTCACTTTTTGAAGATTTGATACCATTTGAATTTACAGAGCACCACAGAGGTGTAAACAACTCACTCAAACAGTTAAAATACACAGGTAGCTGGTCACAACATAAACGGTGGTTTTATAAAAAAAAAAAACACTTCATTAGGTTATTATTACCTGAAAAGTGAGATGGAATACTTAGTGAGATATCTCTAGTGAGATATGCACTAGAGTTACTAAATGTTACTAATGTCATAGAGACTTATATTAACTCTGAAACATTATTTAAAACAGTAAGTGATGCAGTCATTGAACAACACCACTGCCCTCTTCTGGTACTTGCTTAAATTGACATACAGTATGTTAAAGTTTGACATTTTTGCTTCATGAATCTTAAAAAATTCTCTAGTTTTGTCAAAACCCTTTTTTTTTTACATGATCAAATCTGAAATCTGCTTACCCGCTGGTGACATCGTCATTGCGCTCAACATTCTTGCTCAGCACGTCTCCATCACTCATGTATCCAGTAACCTCCATGGCGTTCCCATCCAGCTCCATATCCTCCCCAGATCTATCTCCGAGGTCCACACTGCACAGAGCTCCTCCCCTGCCAGCCAGCTGTCGCCGCAGGTGCCCAGGATACAGGTAGCGTCCCCCCTGTCCACCAGCCACTCGACTGCCGTAACCGTTTCCCAGAGAGGGGGCATCACCTGCCTGCAGGCGGGGGCTGGACTGGCCCAGTCGCCATGGTGACAAAGAGGAGCGGGCAGAAGTAAGGCTGAGGATACTTCGACCACCTCCGCTGGTGTTGTTGGTGCCACATCCGCTCCCACAACCATTGTTGATATCTGTGGTGACGCTGCCATCAAAAGTCGTTTCTAGGGTACTGGCACCAAAAGTAACAAAATAAATAAAGAAATAAGTGATATACGTAACACACACGCTGACACCAACTAATTACAGACTTTCAAATATATGTCAACAATAGCAGGAGAACAGAAAAAAGAACAAGCTATAAGAAATTACAATCTCTACGATTGAGAGACACAATGAAAAGAAGGCCATTTTTATAGGCTTATGAACTTCACAAATTAAATTTGTCTGTATTTCAAGGTCAGAGACTAAATTACATGGAAATTATTGTGATTTGAGCTGAGCCAGAAGCTATGATGAGGCAAAAAACATGCCTTGTGATCAAAGTAAAATAATAAAAATGAAAAAGCAATTAAAGGACAAATTCAATGCCTGTAACCCTGGACAGTTATGGTTTGCTAACCCTCAAAGTAATTCAGTCACAAGTCTCAAAAAACATAAATTAAATTGATTTAGTAAGTTTAGAACAGCTGTATTTGAGTTATAAACTAAAATCACACCATATTCCTAAACACTTGAGAGGTTTATCTTAAAATACTAAAAATGATTAACAGCAGACCTAATTTAATGTTTACTTTTAAAATCAATCAATCAATCAATTCATTTATATTGTACCGTACATTTAAAAATAACAGTGTTGACCACAGTACTTCACAAAGAGGGAAAAACATACAATTAAAATTGTGAATAGAATAAAAATGTCAAAAAAACAGAAAAAAGACACAATTCCAAACTTTTGATGGAACTCAACCCAAGATTGAATTAAAAGCCATATTAAAAAAATGAGTTTTCAGGTAGAATTTAAATGTCTAAACAGACTCTGCAGTATGAATTACAAGAGGCAAGTTATTCCAGAATCTGGGGGCCAGTGATAGAGAATCAATAAAACACCTGTTAATCAAAGTTTGGAGATGAATACAGTTTTACCTGTGTGTGACCTGAGTTCCTCGCAGGCTCGACATCGTCTCCTCCAAGTTTTGTCGCAGGTCTGCAATGTTTTTCACTGTACGCAGCCGTCTTGTCTCTGGGTCTTCACCTGAATGAAAAAATATAAAACCTTTACTATCACAAAACACAAAACAAGGATTGTGCACAGAGTGAGACATTACTGTTAGTGACTATGAACCTGAAAGATCCTCAGTGGAGGTATGGCTGGTCTTGGTGCAGGAAATGTCTCCACCTCTTCCCCCTGAACCGTTCTCTGGGTTCACCTCGCCGTCTGTTTGGGATCTGCAACAAAAACAAAGCGATCAAAGCGAGGAAATAGTTGATTGAGAATTATTTTGCACTTAGTGGGACCCTAATATTCGGAACATAGTCACGAAGAAAGGATAAACCTGATTAGGATTTAAAGCTGTAGTGTTTCAAGTCTCGTGACTGTGGTCCAAAACGAATGCTTGCAAAGCCTCAGACGGCAGAAATGTTTGTCTTTGAAGCATAAATCAATACAGCCTGACCACTGCCCTAGCTGGGTGCTTTTTGAGGCGATGACGTTAGAATGCCTGGGTCATATGCAGCCTTTGGTCTCTGGTTGACTCCAGACTTTGTCCTCGTTGACTAATGTACTCCATTCTGAATATTGTAAGTTAAAGTCCCTGGCTGCAAAGACAGCAACTACAATTTACCAAATAGTTGACTAATTCTAAGTAAAGGGTTTTCAATGAGTTAATTATCTGGATTTGATATGTTTTATGCAGTTCATTTTTTGCGTTTACTGCTTAAGTACACTTTATGACATATGCAAGTGATATACTTAGAGTAGTAACCATATTTGACGGGGTTGTACACATCAGAATATGCAGAAAAAGATGACAGCAAGGAATGAAATGTAGTTCCGTTAATGAAAGGGTATTAAAAAGGACTTTTTTTGACTGTAGAGAACAGTGAGGGACCCCTTTCCTTATTATAATGGAGAAAAAAAAAACAGATGCCAGGGGCACAACATCCTCACATATTTGCCCAGACAAAGGCTCGAAAGATCCCAATGCATAAAAAGCTGATGCACTAATGCCACCGTCTATTAAAAAAAAGTTAAAAATGAATTTAAAGTTGAAAAATAGAAGAAAACAACAAAGAACTTTTAAAGACAAGTTAGGTTTTAGCAGAAATGTGAGCTCTTACCGGTACATGAAAGGTGCTACAGTGGCTGTGTTGGGGTGGCTGTGGTGTTGTTGAGTCTGAGGTAGCTGCACACTGACTGTGTTGCTGGCTGTGCTTTGTGTAGTGCCTCCACCTCCCACTGGGGTGGCACTGGGCTTTCCTTCTGTGGAGGCCAAGCTGGAGGTAGAGCTGGAGTGTCTGCTGTCCCTGTCTCTGTCTCTGTCCAGGGGGCCACGGTGCATGATGATACCCCCTCCTAACCGCATGCTCCGAGGCCTCTCCCCCACCTCTTTTACTGAGGAGGCTTTGACCCCAACTCCTGGGGCTTTCCCTCCTGGCTTTGGTATTCCACTATGTACAGGGGTAGAACTTTCCTTTTTGGCTACTTTCCCTCCCTTAGGAATGAAACTAGCAATTTTAGAGGTCCGCTTATTTGATCCATCAGCATCTAAATTAATGGGTGTTATTTCCTCCTTAGGCTCCTCGCCCCTCATCTCTGTTCTATCAGGGACACGCTTTCCCACCTCCTTCCCTTTCTCCTTGTCTTTCTCCTTCTCCTTCCCTTTCTCCTTCTCCTTTTCAGGGCCTTTCACAGAACCCTTCTTGGCAGTCAAAGCTCTACTGAAAGTGCGTTGGGCAATGCCCCGAAGAGCAATTTTGGGGCTGCTGGCAGTTGTAGAAACAGTAGTGGAAGGTGCACCACTGCTGGTTCCATTCAGTCCTGCTCGGAGGTTGCCATCATCTTCCTCTATGGGGTCCGTATTGGAGCCAGTTTCGGACCTTTCCACCTGTCCTGCCCCAAGTGGCCTGGATGTGGTGGCATTCTCAGGCTGGGACCCAACTCCATTCGATGAAGAGGTGGTGGCAGATGATTTGGATCCTCCTTTACTGTTGAAGAGCTTGAGTTTCTCCAGCATTGACTTCTGAGTGACCACTTTTGGAGGAGGCTCAGCTGCTACAACAACCTTTGAAGAGGTGTCCTTGTGCATGACAGATGGGTTTGTGCTGGTGGTGGACAGGGACTGAGAGGCAGGGTGCTTGGAGCTTGTTGACTTGCTCCTCCAGGGCTTGCTGCTGCTGTTGGGCTGGGGAATGGCAGTTGAAGTGGAGGATGTGGGAACCAGGGTGGAGGCAGCAGATGGGATGCTGGTAGAGGAGCTGGCAGTCACTGCAGACAATGGAGCATGCTCAGACATCACTAAGGGCTGTGAGGTCATGCCCTCAGTGGGATCTGCAGCAGAGAAGAGACAGTTGAGTAAATAAAAGACAAGTATAAAGAGGTGGCAGAAGTTCAGACAAGGAGAGAAAAGACACACCAGATGTTTAAAATAAGTCTTTTTGGACCCCACACAAAGTTGCCTTATAAGGACTTGGAGACCTGTACCAAGATGTGTCAGTACAGACAAACATACTAAACCTTTGCTTTAGGCTAAACATCAAAGTGTTAAAAAACCCTCAGCACTAACAATAAAGAGAGTCCATCACAAACTGTTTATAAAAAACAATACGAAGCAGGCTCAAGTGCTTTTAGGTCTTGCCAAGGAAGTTGAGTCAAGAAGCAGTGCTGTTGCACTAATAAGGCTTGGACTTATATGGGCTGCTTTTGGTCAGAGTCCCTCAGCTATGTCTAAGTGCACAAATATAGTCCTGCGTAAATAACATTTAAAAATCAGATTAAAGCATTGATCAACGTGGATACTGAAATAACTGAAAGCTAGCAACATGTACTGAATTCCACCACCCATTTAGAAATGGTCTGTGCAAATCTACAAAGGGTGACCCAACAAGCAGCACAACAAGAAAACTTACCAAAAACTGGAAGAGCAAAAGAAAAAATCCTGGTATAAGTCACAGCTTTTGTGAAAACAGTGATATCCTGAGGATTGGTGAGGTTGGCAGTGTGCATGCAGACCAATGCTCCCAGTAACACAAAACTCAGACCAGTTACATTTGAATATTCAAACGTCAACTGCCAGAAAGGGAGGGCCAGCGCAAGGGTGGCAGGGTAGACCATATCATCAGACTTCAGCAACAACGTATCCCCATGTACTTTGCATGAGCACACTCACACAGACAAATGTTATTGTTCAAAGCCCTTTCTGGTGATATTTAGCTTTTATCAATATACAAGTTTATCTCTTCTTTGTTAGTTTTTTTTTAGTTAGATATCAGTCATATTTGTCTAGACACTTAATATATCACAGGTATATACTGGTGCTGTTGGAGTTTGTTTAAGTTTTGAGAAGAGAAACAAATTTGTAAAACTTAACCACACTGAAGAATTTCTAGGGTTTTTCATACAACTTAAAATAAATTTATCTGGTTGAAACAAAAAACTTTACATAAAAAGCATCCCAAACATGTTGAAAAAGGCTAATCAAAATATTTTTTAAAAAGGTAGTAAAACGTCTAAGGTGAGAACACAGAGAAATGATCACTCTGTTATGAATATTTGTTATTACACAACTAACAAAAAAAAACTTCTACTGATGTTATTAATTTATTTGGTATGCATTTATGTAGATTATTAAACAATCAGCCTTGTTGTCCACCTCCTCCATCATTAAGTTCTCCACTTTATCCCTTTTTCTAGTCCTTTCATGCCCTGATTGAAAATGTGAGCTCACAATTCTGCTTCTCTTTTCTCTCCCCTATTTAGCATTTAGTGAGAGCAGCATGAAACAAAGCAGCCATTACGAAGTGATTAGGGCCTAATTAGATGTGCTAGCAATTGGCAAAGTGGGTCAGGTTGCTAATAGCTGCCTTCCTATTGATGCTAGAAGAAAAAAAGGGAAACGTATCAAGCTGGAAGCGAGAAAGAGGCAATCAGTTCAAGTTTGGGATGAGCAAAGCTTTGATGAAGGTTCAGCAGGTTGTGGTTCAGGTTTTGGTTTGTGTTGCCACAGAATGAGGTCAGCTTGGATTCTAGGTCAGAAAAGAACAAAGAATGAAAATATGTGACATGTAGAAGCCTTTAATTGAGTCAGTTGGTTGATGAAACGACTGAACTTAGCCACTGACATGTTACACTTAAACTTAAACTAATCTGCCACCAGAAACAAACAAATCCACCACTGCACATTTAATGTTTGGCCACAAGGTGGAGGAATAACTTAATATTGGCTAAACTACATATTCTTCATTCCTTAAAATATATTGATGTTATGCCACAATTTGCTGAAACCAAGGTATGAAATAATAATAAAAAAAACACATTAATTATAAGATTGTCTAGTGTATTATTTTCCATGGCTTGACTTTACCAAATCCAGACTCCAATTACCAGCACAGCACCAAATGTTCTTTACGAAGCAGTTTACCTTTAAAACGGACAAATTATTTCCAAATTGAGTCTGAGAATGGGTCGCAATACAAATGACCCAAGTGCAGCCTCAGGCTAAATTCTGGACAGCGCTCACATTTGTTCGTTGAACAGGTCACGTTTGTTACTAGAGGAAACATGTTGAAATAATTTAAGTGTTTGACTTAACTGCCTAATTGCTGCCATCATTACAGATTAAAATAAAAAAGGAGGCACAGGCCACCCTTCTACTTCCTGTAGGCCTGAAAATCCACTCTTTTGATTTTTCAGACTCGGTCAGCGTGTCTGCCGACCTTCCTCAGAGTATACTGATACAATCAAGGCTTTTAAAAGAAATCATCCGGAATAGATTCAAAGTTTTTTTTTTCACAAGTTGCCTCATTTGTGCGTAAACATATCTGTCTTATTAGTCTAAAACGAAGGAAAAGGGTGCAACTTTACACAGGGTCAGCACTCTGTATGTCTACATGTCTAAGCCTGGGTTAGGTTAAAGACAGGAGGAATTTTTTTTAGAACTTATTAACTTTATTACACATTAAACTGTAAAAACTGTAGACATATGTTGGCCTTAAACCTGAAAAAATACAGCTTGCAGAACTAACTGACACACCATCAAAAAAAAAAATATGTTAAACGCAATAAAGGTATCGGCTGACACTGTTTAGCCATCACAAGTTCTCAAAACCATCTCATGAATGTACTGGTCATAAGACATCAGCCTCTCAAACAACAATTTACTGAACTGCAATGTCTCACATGCTCTTCCAAGTCTCTTGTCCAAGTCCACAATTTTAAATAAGCAGCTCGGGGAGCACACAGCAACAACAGCTCTCCCAGTTTAATCTGTTTTATTTCAGTTTACTGACATTTACATCGACATTTACTTTGTGAAATTTGGCACAAAATTGGTCTGATTACTCATCATGGTCTGATTTTAGAAAAAAAAACTCTCCCTCAGTCATTGTGCACCAAAAAAGTGAACAGGACAGCTAGCTTTTGTGTGGAGTTTTTTACTTTTTAAAGGTCCTCCACATGAATACGCTCAAACAGTGACGCTACAGCTCATCAGAAAGCCATTCATTCAGTAAGAGAACCAGCTATTCTAACACATACACACAAAACCACAGGTCCCCCCCCCCATTCTCTGGGCTCTGTGTAAATTGGTAAACACCCAGATCCTGTCAGCTTATATTAACACAGAGCAGAAGAAAAGGCTCAGGTCTGCTCCTGTGCTGTGGTGCTGCTCAGTAACATGACTTTATTCTGGTGTCACAGCCACTGACACACAGCAGCTCAGACATCACAGCAGAGGCTGCAGGACGCTTTCTGACCATCCAAACCTGCAGGAACAGTGTACTACATTATATATTCTGCTGCTGAACTAAAACAATCACTATCAAGTGTTAGTGTCAAAAAACAAGATATTTAATCCAAACCTTAATTACAGCAGCAAAACCAAAAACTAGTCAAACTGACTAAATTCTATTTTTCAAATGTCCAATGCAAAACTTCTGAATTATACAAAGCTAGAATTCCTGGCAGGGGGGAGATTGAGGTTGAAGCCGACAAACCTTGTTGGTGCTGCAGACATCAAGGAGGAAACAGTCAAAAAATGAAGGGAAAGACGATAGATGGACAGGAGAGGAGGAAAGAGTCCCAAAGTGAGGCTAGGCTTCCACAGAGAGCGACAGGGGGAGGAATGTGCTGTGGCAGTAGGAGGAGTCTGTGGAACTGGAGATGTTGCCGGTGATTTTTTATCCTACCTTCTGCAAGTCACAAGTTCTGCTGCCCCCCCCAACACACTTCCACACATGCATTATATGTATATACGTGTGTGTGTGTGTGTGTGTGTGTGTGTGGTTTTTAGAGCATCATCCTCTCCAGAAAACCATCTTTTGACGTTATGAGCAATTTAGACTTTAGATTTGCATATATCTTCTGCTCTGTTTTGTCTATGCTGTACTTGTTGTCTTGCAGTTTTTGGGGGGATCAGCTGTTTTATTCATGCTTTCAGCTTTCTATGAAACCTGATACTTTCATGCACAAGAGCTCCCTTTGATCATGCTCGCCTCTCTAAAAAATAAATCATTAATTTGCTGGTTGTGTTAGCTAACTAACACCGACGAACACTTTCAACAAATCACTGACCCGTGTCTCTGGAAATCCCTCCATTTCTGATACACCAGCTAATGCAAGAAAGAATTTAAAGAAACTTCAGAACAGACAGCTCAAGAGCTTATTAAACATTCTAATGCATCACTCTCATTTCTGATTCTGCAATGCAGTTACATACACAAGACTATTAACATGCATAAATGCATGCATGTATCCTTGCAGTGTGAACCAGTAAAAGGCCTCCCCATTTCCAATGAAGCCGCTCATCAAAGTAATTGGACTACAGTGCGGTTCAGTGCTGGTCCCAGTTAATTTGGCACTGCTTAACATGATGACAACAGTCTTTCTCTGGGTGGTCAAAATTCTCCAGTTAAAGCCAAGTAATGAGTTTAGACTTTGAACACTAACAAAGTCCATATAAAGGCTGGGTCCACTGAGTGGTCACAAAGGCTATTTTAACAGCAGTAAAACTAAATCTACTGTCAGAAACACCCTGTTTTCATGCTTCAGACCATATAGAAGTCTGGAATAAACTTGAATAAAAATTGGAATAAACAGTTCTGACTCTAACTGTTCTTTATAATGTGATGAATAGTTTTACTTAAAAGATGTTGTTTTATGTTGAAGTAATTTATGGCACTTTTACATTGACTTGCTACGGCCCTACCCAGGTCTGCCTGGTGAGGGTTCAGCTTGTTTACATTAGGTGATTCCCCCACACTTTCAGCTCAGTTCTTAGAAGCTCCTCGGCCAAGAGGTTAATTTTCCAAGCAAGTCAGTTGGAGCCTAAGGTTCGATGTCAGCAGACTGCAGCAAATTTACTGGCCAAGAGAACAACATCAATCATAACTGTGATGCCAGTGAATGTTTTTTTTGACAAAATAGGCACAAAAAAAAGAAATGAATAAATCTAGAAAATCTATGTAGATGACTGACCCAGATGTATTACTTCCTGATTTATTTTAAAAGTTTCAGAAGTAACCTCAGGTAACTATAAACAGAACAACAAACAGATACAACTCAAGTCAAGTTACATTTTGTTCAATTTCAGTACATCATTAAGAATTTAATTGATCAAGCATTATTTAGGACGTTAGTTCCTGGTATGAACACACCAGCCTGACTTTCTCTAACAATAACAGAGAAATCGGAGGATTTGTTTCTGTATGGACATAAAACATAGTGAGAACCTGAAAGACTTTCCAAATTTGCATGAACTTAAGATGATTTCTCGTGTTACAAGAAACCTCCATCAGTGGAGGTCAAGAAAAAAAAGATAACTTATCTCAATTAATAATAAAGTGTGTATTTGCATCTGAATTCTTTTTGAACCAGTTTATTTCAGCAATGCATGTTGTGTAAAATATTTAATTTTCTTGTTTCCTTGTTCTCAAATCAGTTGTACAAACTTTACAACAGTGAAGTAAAAGTATTTTTCCCCCAATTATTTTAATGATTTATCTTATTTACACAAATATTTGCTTGTTTTTTTATTTCTATAATACCACAAAGTGTTTTTGGTGGCGAAGCCTGTCAGGATTACCTTTACTCTGATGTGAGCTGGCTTTGGTCTTGTCACTGTAGCCCTGGCTGCGTCTGTTCCCAGCAGCACTGACCGAGCTTCTGGGAGGGATGTCACCGCCGGCGGTGGACACTCTTGTTGTTGGGCCAGGTAGTCTAATGAAGGGAGGGGGAGAGGTAAAATAGAAAACAAAAACAAAAAAAAGAAAGAAAGAAAAAAAACGCAGGGGAATAAATAAATAAACCAAACATAGAATTTATTACCGTAATTTTTGAAACAAGTGCTTTAACGTGTACAGAATTTTTCCATTTAATAAGTAAAAAAAACTTTTAAAAAGTCTGTTTTACATCCAAAAATTTTAGAACATTAAGAAAATAATTTCACAGACATACAGACACTTTGTGCAAGAGATTCTTCTTCAGTGAGATTTTTAGTTGTGGAAAAATGGAGAATAAAAAAAGTCAACAGTTTTCATGTACTGATTGTATTGATTTTCTGTTTGCTCTCCTGTCAGTCTCCAAAGTCAACTACATCTAAAAATTATGACTGCATCCCCACAGCCAGCCTCTCAGCCTGTGCAGTTTGCTTATTGTTTTACACCATTACAGGTTCTTTGGTGTCAGTAAATGATTATAAATGTTTAAATCTGAGTAATCTTTAGCCTAAAAGAACATATTCAATTAATAACGCGAATAACTAGCTTTTCTTGACCTTATGTGTACATTAATGTGAAAAAGACACATAAATCTGAGTGCATATCCACTGGGAGCTGTAAACCAGACAGATTGTTCCACACACAGATTGGACCGAACACTGCACTGCTGATGGTGAAGCTTAAAGAAAAGTCATGATGTACTGATTCAACATCATGAATCAATCTCTGTTGTCTTTGACAAGGCCTGTAGAGCACGCTGTAATCTAACCCTGCTTCAGACTGTTAATGAAAAGTTAATTCAAGAATGGCGTCATCATCATCAATGTGAGATTATAAAGGAGAACCTTCTACTACTCAGCTCTTATGTTAACTCATATCTGACAAGCTGTTCACTTTGACTCACAAGAATTATGAATTAAGAACTATGGCCACTGTGAAGTAAAAAGGTTTAACTTTAGCATGAAGGTGAAAAAAGATCATTAAGGTATCTCTGCTAGCCTGGCTGGTCAGTCTAATGGCCTTTACTCACTGAACTGTAACTCTAATGAGTTGACGGAAATTATCTGTTCTCGTGAAAAAAATGTGTGATAGCGGTCAGGTTACACACTTAAAAGGTAAATTCACACACACACACACTTACACACATAAATAATCTTTCAGTATTGTATTATGATTATTTGAGTATTATTTATTATAAATAGTAATTTAAACAATATAAATGCATTATTTTAGGAACATTGCTAAGACTGCAACAAAAACCTTTTTTTTAAACAAAAATCTTATATGATCTGTTAATACTCAAACTGGTGATTCTTCTTTGCAACTACTACACCAAATTAGAGCATAATACCTGTAAAATTGACAGATATATTTTTAACTAATGTTATTTAGCTTTGGTACCCATCCTGAATAGTCCCGATTCAAAATGCTTTTGTTATAAATGTACATTCAATTATCAGTTCTTATGAGTTTTATTAAAATGAAT
>JAVKLF010000038.1:22839046-22849735 GCA_034783495.1 Millerichthys robustus
CACACACACACACACACACACACACACACACACACACACACACACACACACACACACACACACACACACACAGTAAGCTAAATCTGTCCAGACATCTCAACATGTAATCAAAAACCCTCAACAACTTTCATGCTTTGTTAATTCACAAGCCCACGCTGCATGAAAGCTTTGCGCATGTTCACTAATGATGTTCATCTTAGGCTGTCAGTTCTTCAAAGCCTGTCAACAAACTGTGATGAGTCACTCTCATCAGACAGCTGCATCTTCTTTTCACACCAACACACAAATCTGCAGCATCCCCATTGCCCCACAGTGCTGAGTCACCAGCCTGGCATGCAATCACAACAAAAGGCCATGATACACAAAGACACTCTTAGCCTGCTCAGAGGACAGCCAAGGAATCACACTGCCAGGCTGCCCTTGAGTTGAAAGAGACTTTCTGCCAATTAAAGTAAAGGGCTTGGCCATCTTAGCCAAACTGTTACATGCAAAGAGGACAATTTTGGAAATGTTATCACTTGTGATTAAGATCATGAAGTCAACATAACTAAGTTAATATGTGCTTACTGTAGACGCCTACATGCTGTTATATTTTATGCCAAGCTGTTTCTGGATTAGAGTTAACAATTTGTGTTACCTTCTTCTTTGTCTTATTGTTTGCACACACACTCAGCTGCTGTATGCCAGGAAAACACAGCACTGTTGTTGACACGAAACACATACAGTTAAAAGAAATTGCATTTATCCTGTAAATTTTGCAACACTTATGCCCAGAAAATATTTTTTAAAATTCATAAACTTTGTTTTTAGAAAAAAGTTTTCCAGTAAAGTAGTCACGGCAACCAAAACGAAGCAGCCTTCATAAATCAGCAATGAAAGGTGATGATGCTAGGTGAGAGCTTATTCTGTTTGTTCGCAGTAATGCTTGTTCTCACTCGCCACAAACACGTTGTTTAAAACCCAAAGTGGCTGTTTACAGTATTTAGTGCAAGCAGCATGTCACAGAGAAATGCAATTTTGGGCAGAGTCAATCTGTTTGAATTTAAAAGAAAATGTGATTTCCCTTCATCAAAAATGTCTCTTTACACATAAACTGTTTATAATTAAAAAAAAACTCCATTATGTTTTTTGCTTATCTTTTTTCACTTAAATTGAGTATTGATCTGCATCAGCTATTTGTTTGTTAATAAAATATCTCATAAACCAGAAGTTGGATTTTAATGAAATCTCAGAGAGTGTTCATTAGGTGTACATTTACAACTGATTAACATTTGGAGTCAAACCTATATAAATTGGCTACCACAGCTAATGAAGGTTATCCAACATTAATATTGCTCACGGTGACAGATTCTAGAAAAGGGAGCAGTCAAATTGAAGAAGAAAAGTGAAAAGGCACTAAAGAGTTAGCCTTTTTAACACAAACTGAGCTAAATATGGAGTGGTAGTAGTTGAGAGTCATCTCAACACATAATCAGATTGAGTGTTCACATATTGCATTAGACCATTGTTTAAAACTTTGGCAAGCAACACAGCCTACCTTAAAGCAATACTATTTTTAAATGAATTGCATTTATTTATGTCTGCAAGTATACAGTGGATCTGCAGCTGATAGCGTATGAGCCAGCAAAAATATTAACTGCACAACCAAAGTGGGCTGCAATACCTTTATCTGTGATTTACCGCACACTGGTATTAACAGCAAGACTTGTAAGATTTGTGAGCACACTGATGTGCCACTCAGTCCACTCTTGTCTGACTGTATTATTCCATGGTAACAATGGCAGCCTAACGATAGCGCCTCTTTGCTTTGATAGCTGATGTACATAAAAGCCTATATCTGCTGTCAGGTCATTGATGCATCAATTTGTACTTCTCATTTTGCCAAAGTATTCTGCAATAGAAGGTGCTGAGGTCCTGGTTCACATATCCGAGGATCATTTAGTCTCTCTGTGAAAGCACTAGAAATAAAAACCCAAAAGAAGCAGCTAAATTGTTCATATTTTATCACATCAAACCACATCACAAGTCTGTCCATAAAAGTTTAATGTCAAAGGCACAACAATGATTATACTAGTATATATACATGTATAATATAGCCATTTTCTCCTAAATATAGCTATTGTTTTCAAAATACAGCAATTTGCTAAAATGAACTAATCTACCAACATGAGTACTATAAAGAAAAAATGGCAGGACCAAAGCTGTTATGATGTAGTGTTTTTCTCAACAAGCTTTCATTAGGAGCCAGGACTTTTAACAGTTTCTATTATAATTCACATAATGGCAGTGAACAATGCATGGCTTATTATAGTGCTAAGGCTACAAAATACATGCTCTAAGCAGTGCTTTCCTCTACCTTTTCAAAGGAAATCTAACTCTGAATATCAAACACAAAGTTAGCTGAGACAAAGGCTTCGTTTAATGATGATGATGATGATAATTTGGACATGTATGGTTTTAGAAGATAGATCTAAAGTCTAACAGGGATCTTCAAGTAACATACCTGATTCTGTCTGAGGCTTCTATAATAAATCCAAGCAGCTAGTGGATATCCTGCTCTATTCCTGACATGACTATTTCAAGCTGACCTTTCTGCTTATATTGCTCATTTTCACAAGTCCCTTCATTTCATTCACTATCAATGGACAATATAATTGTTAGGTTCTATTTTACTAATCTGTTGAAATGTTTTAACACTAACCCCACAGCATGCAAACAGAAAAAATGGCACCTAATTTTCTGTTATCTGTTTTCTTACCCTTTTGTAGTTTTCACAAGAGAAATGGCTGTAGGTCCTGGCTGGCACCTTGAGGGCTCTATGCCCTGCCATGTGGGGTCGACACCTTGATAAAGATAACTGACAGGTCAAAGCAAGCAACAAAAATCCCTAAAACTCCAGAATACCAGAAGATGAGACCTGTCTGTTCACAGAGGAAGCATTTACTGGCCACAGACCAAAGACCATCTAATCCTCAGTCACTCTCTAACAGCGTCTTTATGGGTTGTTGCCTGTAGGAACATGACATGCTTTACTTCTCTTTACATGTACTCCTCTCTTATCTTGTCCCTTCTCCTTTTCAGACAACCCAGTGAAGCCTCAGACATGCTGATACTATTTTAACCTCCCCCCGCCACTCTTCCTCTCTGAGTATCATTGACTACAAGCACAGCACGCTGAGTCAGTCCAGTTCCTCCTCCTCCTTCTACAAAGTGATACATAAAGAACAAAGCATTGGAAGCATTCATTAAAATAAGTTTCATAGCATATAACGTATCTACTTTAATAATAGACTTGATGCCTTTATGCCTTTTACTTCTCTAAGCCTAACTTATTTTCAGCACACCTGCTGCTGTATATTACAACGAGCTCCCACACAGATGACCAACATCAGACAAACACCGAGGTCCGAGGCGTCAGGTGGTGTGTTATGCTTTGAAATTAGCTATCATCTGTGTGTCATCGGGTAATTAAAGTCTAATCTTTGATGCTGACAAAAGAACATTCTTCCTTCATGTTCCTACAGTGTCATGAATGGAAACCCTTAGAACAAATCAGTACAACAAATGGGCTCATGAACAGTTTCTCAACTTCAGCAAAATATACAATAGCTTACTCGAGCATAAACATACTTTTGCTGTGACAATAAAAATATATGGAACTGAACAACAGAAACAAGTTCACATGCATAAAAAAGTAGTTTCAAATCATTTAGATTAATTAGATGACAAAATTAGTTTCTTAGTCACCTCTTCATGTTTATCTGTCATCTCTGATGTCATTTCACATTTTTGTTCGTTTCTTCAAAATGAAAGTTGATTCTTGTAACAATCTAAGACTGACACAGAAACCACGCGTTGTTGTTGACTCCTTCATCAGATCAGTTTATCATTGAGGACTTAGCATCTCTTCAGGCTGCTGTGAGCTGAGCGTGACATGTGGCTTCACATCCCCTCTGACCCAGGGTGGGTCGTCTAGCAGATGGATGGTGGGAGAGTGATGGATGGACTGATTGAGTCAATAACAAGATCTAAAACTAAAATAAAGTGAATGGGGGAGGGTTATATGTTATAGGGGTTATGTAAGATCGTTGATACTTTATAACCTAAACATGCTACTTTACTTTTATTTCTTTCAATTGGAATTTCATTTTTTGGTTAAAAAAAAAAAACAAACACATTTTCTACCTGTTTTTTATAGTAAATGTCTAGAATTTTATTTGCGCTTACTTAATTATTCACTCAAATATTAGAAAGATCATTAGTGACAATGTTCAAAGAAAGAAAATTAAACTTACACAAAAAGATCTCTTTTTGAATGACTATTTGAGGCATGGCTCCATTTTAAAACTGCATTTAACATTTGAGGGTGGGAGGAGACAATACAGTTTTGTAAAAAAACTGCTTGGCCTTTAGTCATGTTGTCCTTCAAAGATTTCTGTATGGTGTTGAATGAATGAATTGTATTTTCTATTATATTATAGCTGTTTCACAAATGTGGGCAGTTAAACTATGTAATATTAGCAATAGGGTGGAGTTGACATGATGTCAACAGTTTTTGGCCCGGAGCTACAGTACTCATTGCATGGGAAACTTGACAACAAAAACTCTAAATCACAGGATGACAACATTGTGGTCATGTATCTTTTACAATCATCCCCAATCACAGCAAAATTAAAAACCCTTGAATTTTTGTAACCTCAATTTAGTGTTGCCTCAGAAAAATATAGCGTTGAGGCATAAAAGAGCCAGCTACAATGTATTTAATGCAACCAATAAATGCTGAGATGTGTGAACTTCATTCACAAAGTACAGTACGTTTCTAACACTGTAATAAGGACAGTTTTCCATCAGCAGTGCAGCTGGGGCCACTACAACTTAACTGCTGCAACCAACAGGATGCACAATGGATAGTTTTGGTCTATGGAAGTAACTCTCCACACCAACCCCATCCCAGTGTACTCACACAGCCCTCTCAAGTGGCTTCAGCCCACAGAGAGCCGAAACAGGCCAGCTCTAAATAAGCCCTCATGTCTCTGCTTGTACTCCATTTGGCACATGAAAGACATGTGGCTTTCTGAGGCCAGACAAGGCACATGGCAGACCAAATAACTTGGCCAAGACTTGGCTGTTGGAGCATGGGAAACAGAGTTATATGCTGGTAAACCAGAACGATGAGAGGGCATCTGTGAGCATCTGCACATATTTTACATAAACTGAACTGCAACAATGGCATACCCGTGGGAAAATCTGACCCCACTTTTGATTTCTATTTTTCGCTCAGTAAGGTGTTACACTAAGGGCTGCACATTGATGTGTTAAAAGAACAGTTATAAGAAAATGCCCAGCTTTTAGCAAGTAAAATATGTGAACATAGACAATTAATTCCATTGTTCATAATTCTTACATCATTGCTTCTTTGCACCTTTTAAACAGAAGAAACCAATTCAGCGTCTATCTGAGCTCTTCAAGTATTCAACATCATCATTACAATACTGCATTTCAGTTGTTTGAAAATAATACAAAAAGGTCACTTATATCTTTAGCAACATTTTAATAATCTATATAAGTAACAATCCTAAAGTTGCATCAGGAAATCACCACAGTATCACCACAGTGGGTGATATATTGAGTATGTCCAATATCTTGCAAGCTTTTCCCGGGTGCTTCAAAAGCATCACAGTTCACTCCCTCTTCCACTCAGACAACCCCAGCATTTCTTTATTTTATTGAAAAAATAATTTTTGGACACACTGCCCAGTCCTAGACCATCTCACATCAAACATTGGCCATGTGAGTCCCAGTGTAAACAGGTAGCAGAGAGCTGATTGCAGCAATGTAGAATAGAACCTTTGTAAAAAGTATAACGGAGAAAAAAAACACAATTTTAAATTATCTTCTTGATTGTGCACCCAGAAAGAAAGTTTATTCATAAAAAAAAATCTCTCAGAAACCAAATTCACCAAACAAGTAAGTCAAAAGTAATTTCATTGTGAGGCTATACAAAACAATCTAACAGTATAACAATCTAACAGCTGACATGGCACTGATCAAAATAAAATGCATAAGTCACTCTTTTTAAATTATATCCTATAGGTCATATATGTTGACAGAAGAACCACAGCAATCGAATAATCAATAGACGTGTATGTGAACAGAGAAGACTATGGACATTGATTAAACTTAATAAAGAAGGTCACTTTAATATCTTTAAGTATGCTCATATTTTCTGTTTTGTGACCTTTAGTTAATCTCACTCTCTTCTTGGTGCTAACAGATAAACAAGAACACACTGACCCTGTGGGCTACTGGTCTCTTCTCAGCCAATTTCTGAAGCGGTTAGCTGTGTGTAATTAGGCTTGCCTTCTTATCAACTCATCTATAGGCTCAGTTAATAACCTCCTCTGCTTCCATCTCCTCTTCCTCTCTGGCCCCAGAAGAAAGGACGATAAGGGTCATCTCTAAAAGAAAGAGAAGCTCCGAGAAATACGGGAAAAACACTTGTCTTATTGGTCTTACAAAAGTTTTTTCTCCTTTTGTTTGTATTACATGACCTTTTCAGGGTTTGACCTGCTTTATATTTTATCTTAAAGATTTTGATCTGTCAGAAAATGTACACCAAACAGCAGGTAGCAAAGCACACAGCACAGTGAAAGACTGCTCTTGTAGTAATGCTTGAGATAAAAATAAACTCACACACCCATATATGCTGCTAACTTTGGTTGAAGCCCTTCCTAAGCTTGTTTTAACTTTCCAAGCAGACATCAAAGAAAAATGGAATCAAGGTAAGGGGGGAAACCAGGATGCAAGCTTTCAGAAGTATTCTCTGATGATAAAACTGGTGCTAATCCATAGCTCGCTTGCAGTCCAACACCATGGCCAAATATGAGACAAGTGTTCTTACTGACATATAAACACACATTATAAATTGACTGAATAAAGAATACAAAATCTGTATTATTATTGATATCATACACAAAAATGAATATTATAACAACACACACGCACACAAAAAAATATTTCCTAAGTCTCTTCAGGTATTTTGACATTTGTCATGACCTGGAAGTGTTCAACCTACCAGTTTCATGGTGAAATTGTTCTGCTCCCAACGGCATAGAATCAAAGTCATGTTGATTCATGCAGCCTCCTCCCTCAGACACACCTGCCTCACATTGAGAAGGACCGTTGGTGGCCCAGCCGCTTCCACACATAAGTTATTAGTAATTGGTCTAAAGAACAAACTGCACCCAACAGAGCTGGTGCAAAGAAAAACAATCTATATAGGAGGGGAAACAAAACACATAAATAGGTTTTGTAGATTGATTGTCTTGAGTTAGAACACCATGAAGACCTTGAGAGATGGCAGAGCTGCTGCTTGCTTGGACCCCAGCAGGTCTCTGTTTGCCTGAAGGGGAAGAGCTCAGTCCTTCCAACTTCTCTCCACCCACTCTGGGACAGAGAGGAGGGGAAAAAAATGCAGGAGGTGAAAGGCAAGAGCAGCTTTGCAGCCTCTGCTGCCGCTTTGAGAGGAAGCCAAGTCAAATATGCTGAGAGAAGGAGGAGAGGAGCCCCCCTCCTCCCTTGCCCACAGCAACACATTGTGCTATTACTTTTCAATAGACCTTTAGTCTTATGGGGAGGAGACAGAATAAGAAAAGGACATCCCTTGTAACCTTTCCTCTACCCCTCCCCCGACAGTCCTCATCACCCAGGACAAAAAATGGGAGGAAAAGTAACAAAAAGAGGATGGTCAGTGAACTATAGTAGCAGTTTATAGACTAAAAACCGTTGGAAAATCTCAAGCTCAGAGGCCAAACCACTTAAAACTCAACTCTAACGATCTCTTCTGCATTTATTATTCCTTTGAACAACGTCTTGCTGTCAAGAAAAGCCAAGTTTTCCTTTTCCCCCAAACACAGATGGACCAAACCACTCTCTGATTAGCCGTCACTCACAACTCACTGCAGGATTTGGACGCATATATTTATGTGCATGTGTTTAGTGGGTTCATAACCTAAGTATTTATATTTATGAAAAAGTGTGTGTGGAAGAGAGTCCACAGCACAGGATGCCCTCTGTTCAAGCCCGTTCCAACCCCCTGCACACACACACACCAACCACAAATTACAAGTTAAATTTGAATTTTGGGAAAGGCCCAAGATTTACAGAAAGTTCTCACAGAAGGGGGAAGCCTGATCACTTCCAGCAGGCTGAACAAAAGCACATCAAACTCACTGAAATAATAATTCAATGACCATGTTGATGAAGTAATGACTTGTGATATTTTCACCAAAATGTCTGTTGTGCTGCCAAAAACATTAACAAAACACAGTCATACTTTAATGCAACATATACAATAACTTGCATTATGTGCATTCAGCGTTTTGTTGGGTTATATTAAATGGTTGCAATGCACCACAGACAGAAACATGTTGGAACAGTAGTCCAGAGCTAAATGCCAAACAATATTAATAAAAAATAAAGCAATTCACAGTGTACTGTACAGTGTTTTAATTACTATGTAAACTTCTTAAATACATTCTGGTTGGTGGTCACACAGTAATAGAATAACTTATGCGTCTAAAAAAAGCAAATGCATTGCTTTAATTACTGTCAATAAAACCTAGCTGTAAGGTTTACACCTGTCTTTTTCACCAATGATGAAGGTAAGTTGAGTCATTTTTGACATTTTGTAAAACCAGTCCTGCTGTGCATCTTTTTTTCATTTAACACCTACTGTAAAGGAGGAGAGTTGTAGAGGATGTAGTATATCTCAAGTGCTGGTTTAAATGTCAGTTCTGTTATTATGGTGTTGCTCACTCCCCTTGTGACCTATGCTTTAGAATATTCTGGCACTGACCATTTAATTTTACAGTCTAATAAAATGACTTTAAAATGTCGTCAATGAAAGAACTCTTGTAAAATGTGCAAGATAAATCTATCACAACAGAACATGTACCTATGTATTTATTATTATTGAATATTTTTTGGTGCACTATCCATTAGAGCAGAGGCTAAAGCAGCACACGTAAAACATGAAAGTAACTTTAGGCAGTTTTTCATTGACATCACCACAAAAAAAAGCATCACCACCATAAAGGAAAGACAATATGGTACAAAAAATAATACTATAACCAAACCAAAAACATTGCAGAAATAATAACCTTGGTCATAAACTAATGTAGTGGAAAAATAAATAATTTCTAATATAAAAGTGAAAACGCTGACTATTTGAAAATATTGGATTAAAGATTGGGAAACACAAAAGTCACACAACCACACAACCTAAAAGCATGTTGTTGGCACTACAAAGAAATTCAAGGGCTTACTAAAATCCGAGGATCAAATGACAATGTGAATTAGACCACAAATGATAGAAACAAACAAAAGCAAGTTAATTTAACTGGTTTAAGTACAGTGTTGTTCATAATACACTTTTTAAAAACCAATTTTAACAAATTCTGGAAATATTTTACATGAACATGTGTCAAAAAAAAACCTGTATTTTGGCCTGTGCAACTCTCAAACATTTTCTTACTGCTTGGAAGCAAATTTGATTCATCAGTGTTCTGATTCAACAAACAGAAAATATGTCAGCATATTGTGATTGTATTTAACAGATTTAGTGTGGGCCTTCAACAGGCTGATTAAGTGCAGCCACGGTGAATGGACTGAGTTTGGTTCCATTCACAGTCTCACATAAACTACAGAGTGTTGGAGACAATAAAGGGGTAACCCCCATCATGTAGGGGCTTTTATTTTGGGGGACCTCCACTTTTGAGCTCACAAAGCTGAGGAGAAAGATTGTGGTAATGACGACGGGGGGGAGGGGGTGAACCTGCTGCATAGATTCTCAGAGTGAAAGTGGGGGTGGAGAGTCAGAACATATGGACTTACTGAAGACAGAGACACCAAAACAGCTGAGCATGAGTCCAGTGTGGGCATCAGGACAGACTGACTACAATGTTTACATTTCCATGTTTTATTGTTACATTTTCCTTAATATGAAAACCTCATTATTTTGTATTTACTTACAGATATAAATGTGTGTTTACTGCAGAACAGTTAAAAAAGGTTTCACATCTCATCCACTGAATGGACAACATGAATATTTTGACAGTGTAATGTAAACAAAGACAGATTTAGATCTAGATGGTGTTTTTTTGTATTTGCTATGGTCAATTTGAACCATAAAGTCAGTTTGTTTTGTAAAGAGATAAAAGTGTGAAACCAGGTTTTAAACCTTTCAACCTGTTTTAATGAGTTTAATTATACTTTGGTGATACCGGCTGAGATGAGCCCAGGAAGGCTTTATTATTGAAAACATGTAAATAAACAACAAGTAAACATTCTTTTAGACACTGAAAAGCTAGAATATTTAACTGGTTATAGGATATTTGTAGAACTTTTGAAATAATTAATTCTTGTTCAAATTGTGCAAAATAGAAAAGCGTTAAGCATGTCTACTTCTTTTTACTGAAGAATTCTTAATTCCCCACCATGTCTATTTGGCCTGTAGGTTGATTAACCAAAGATTAATGGACAACAAGTTAGTCTTATGTGTACATTTAGTCTGCTGTGTTTGAATGGAGGAAACCATAAAATATGTCTGCAAAAACTCAGTTTGAGAAAAATCATATTTTTTCAGAAGCTTTTTGTTTGATGATATAATTAAACTTTAAGTACGTGTTG
>JAVKLF010000038.1:22849835-22862061 GCA_034783495.1 Millerichthys robustus
AAACTCAGTTTGAGAAAAATCATATTTTTTCAGAAGCTTTTTGTTTGATGATATAATTAAACTTTAAGTACGTGTTGTACTCTTATGTGTCAATAACATATAGATTACAGTTTTTCCAGGAAGTGCACAAATATATTTTATTAGAAGACTCTGGTGGCAAACCACACATCTAGGTCATGATTAAACACAAATAAGAGAACACAAATGATGAAATACTCTTCAGGAAAGAACAAACTTTAGGAAAGATCTCTATAGATAAGCAACATCCTCTTGTGCAGAGTTCTATCAACTCTTCAGGTGATTTTAATTTGTATGTGACAATGTTTTAAAATGTTCTAAAAAAAAAAGCTTCTTGAATGTCAAAAAAAGATTTTGTCCTTTACCTGAGAAACTAAGTTGCCTTTATCAGCTATAGGAGCACAACCACCGAAAAACAATGCACAGGTTGTGTGTGCACAGTCTGATTGTGATTCCTACCAGACTGACATAAAGGCATAACAGATGCAGCAAACTAAACTCCCCGTGGCTGCAGGAGAGAGGAGCTGAAAGCAGAAATGTAAAAATCCACTCTGTCATCTTTTCACGAGCAGACAGCACTGACAGAAGCCAAGTAATATTTCATTACTGTTGTCATGTCTATTTACTCCAAACAAACCTATCCAACGCAGAGGACCGCTGGGAGTCAAGCAGTCCCCAGCAGATCCAGACACACACTTATAAACAAATAACAGATTTTAAATGATTATGTGCTGTTCCAGAAGATCAAATCCTGCGGTATAAGTGTAATATATGTAGATTTATCTTTAAGAACATCCATCTGTGTGTGCATAACTTCAACAAATATAACTGAAACTTAAACTGCACACGAAACAAAAACTTTCATATACTGTTCTGTTTCCTCTTTTTTTCAAAGTATTTCTATAATACATTTCAAAAAGGACATACTACTTATTGGTAGGCTAATTTAAAATACGTTGCAGAACAAAAAACATAAAGGATGTGGTAGAGAACATCTTTGGAGCCAATAAAAGAAACTTATGCTTTTTACAGAAAACCAACTCTAGTTTTAATTTTAAAAACTTTTCTGATCAATAAAACATCTAAATTAGGAATTTAAAAAACAATCATATCATACATATTTGTACTATAATGTAATAAAATGTAAAATGTACCTTTTAATGAATTGCTTAACTTTCAAATAAAATAAAAACAAACACTAAAATTTCTTAACTTATTTCTAAGTGGTTGCATTAACTTTAAACAGTTAATTCATTGTTGCACCAAACTCATCCAACTATGTTTTTTTTCTGACTATCAGACATTATTTCTGGCTCCATAGAGGCTTTAAAGTAACACAAGGAGAGTCTCGAAACTTGGGCTAGACGCTCTGGGGAGGGTGACTTCAGCATTACTGACCTCTACCTCCTGCCCTCTCTTTTACCACGCTGGCTCCTGCTTGCAGACTGCAATGATGCTGATTGTGTTAGTCTAACCGCCTCTGCAGGTCTGCTCCCCCACGGGGCGCCACTCATAATGCACCATTTGTGTGCCCCAACGAGCACCATGTGACAACTGACACACAGAAATCAGAGAAGGAGAGAAACCAAAGTGAAAAGGGCACCTTGGAGGCAAATCAATGGAAGGATGTTGACTCAGGAGAAGCAGATGTACAGTCCTAATTAATATGGTTATGTCCTCAGCCATGACCTCAGACAGGAAAAAGAGGGGTTTTACCGCACAGGAAGTGGAATCTGATCGAGACGCATTAGGGGGTGATGAGGTCATTACCACGGAAGCCAACAGCCATATGATCAAATATGTTCTTAAAAATAAATATATAAACTCTTAAACGAGTATATATATAAATCTTCACACCAGATGTGTTACAATGTTTCAAAGCGATTAACAAAAGCTGAGTTTCTAGCAAAAAACTAATAAAAAGCGATTTAGCAAGATGGAGCAGGGCATGTTTGTAATGACCAAGTTTAGATGGAAGGATTAGACTGAAGTCATTACTTTAAAGGACTTTATTCTTTACAATTGTGCTGAGCTGACAATTGGGATATTTTTACCATTTTGCACCAAACTATTATGGAAATATGTGTAATAGAACGTTTATTTTGCGATACTGCAATTTTTCATACTAAATTGTTATAAGTGAAAGATTGCAAAACTAAGCTAGTTTGATATAAAAATGTTTTGCAGTTGGCCTGGGTCAATTAAATATTGTTGTTGCAACAAACAACATCAGTTTTCTGTCAGATTGGAGACGCAGGGATTTTTGTGATAATAGAACAAGTTCAACCGCTGCTTGATGTTCATGTTTATGATATCTTAAAGTGAAACCGTTGTTTTTCTTGTAGCTATCCATTTTATTAAAAACCATTTCCTTTCAGCTTCAAGTTAAAACAACATTTAGATTAAACGCCACCATCAGCTGACCCTGGAATAAACTTGGATGTTGGATCATTCTTTAGCAGCTGTAGGAGTCATGCAGGACACACTTCTCCATTCAGTGTCCTGTGATAAAACAACCGCTGGCAGTAAAAGCCACAGGCTCCAGGGCTGCTGTTATCTGACAGCCCTCATCCCAGCCTGAAGCCATGCAGCCGTCAGGTTGTTAAAGCTCAGCCTGATGAATTTGCAGGGCAACCAAGTCAGAGTCTCCCTAAAAGGTGACACGCAGGTGTGCATGGACGTCCTCCTGCAAGATGCTGATAGGAAGACACATAAAGAATGGTGAGCCAAAACCTCCTATCTCAAAAGAGACAGCTGTCAGATATGAAAAGCTGATATGATTTCAGACAAAGACTGTTTTGGTGACGGAACTTGTATGAAATTGTGACATTCAAAGCCACAAACTGATAAGGTTCATAGGTTGAAACCATCAAGTCCTAACAAGACAAGCCTTTTTTTCCTGAGCTCTTTGTTTGAACTCTGCAGTCTGTTAAAACCTGGTTATTTCTTTTCAACGATGAGCTCCTCCACAATAAACCTCTAAAACAGCCATTAAATCTGTCTTTAACTTGCAGTGCTTCTCGAGAAGACATATGTCTGTGTGGTCCTTTGTCATGGTAATAAAAAGGCAATATAGCCACCCCGAGCCCCCCGCCCAATCTGCCCAGCTCTGGACAGGCAGAAGGCATTAGCAATCCAATGCAGCATGCAGCTGATTTGCCTTTTACTCTCACCTGCTCGTGTCTCCAGGAGACTTCGGCTCAATGTGAAAGCCATAAAAATCTCATTATTGCTTTCCCCCAGATGCTGAGAGGAGGGGAACGAATACGGAACCAAAAAAGGTCTCTCTTGGAGGTCAAGTGAGGGAGGATTTTAAAGGTCGATACTGATATTTACCAACTCAAGATGCTGATATTAAATAATTTGAACTATGACTCAGTTGTTCAAACTTGTTCCAAATAAATGATAATAAAAATCTTTAACTCATACATTTCAGAAGACAGAAACAAGGGCATAAACTCTACATTTTAAATTCTTTATAATGCCCTTTGTCCTTCCATTAACTAATAAAAACAAATACATTATAGTTAGTTTTGTTGTTAGAATACTAAATTACTGCATGCTAAAAATATAAATAATTGTGTAACATGTATACATTAAGTTTTAAATTAACTGACTTCAGTGGGACAACATTATCTAGCAAATCCTTAATTATCTGCCAAATTGTGTTTATAACACTGGCTGTAGTTCCATAATCCATGATGATTGTGTTGTAATTGCTTGTTTAGTCTGGCCAAAATAATACAACAACAAAAAGAAGAAAACGCTTTAGCAGAGTCTGCTCTTAATTAACATTTTTACAGATTAACAATTTATCAATATGACTGCAAACTTATCTTTGCAACTGATCACTCAATTGTTTCATAAAAATAAAAGTCAGTAATAGTATTTATGGTTTAGCCTCTACTTACATTTTAGATAGGAATAAGAATAATGTTGTTGTTTTTTTTTCACATTCTATCTGCCTGGTTTCTATTAAACGTGAAACTCAGCCTGAGTCCAATCTCCCTCCTATCATACATACAACATACAGAGATGACATTAAAGGTCATTTAATTAGCTCTGAATCTATATTAATCAAAAGAGTTCTCATGCATCTCTGGGTAAATCTATTCAGAGTCAATCCACTCACTAAAATTAAATTAAACCAAATTTAAATAATTCAAATTGGAGACAATATCTTATCTATAGCAACTGCACAAACTCAAGAATGAATGAAGCTCACTAATCTGGGTAATAATTTATTATCCAGACAAAGCTCTGGATTTTGTAACCCAGTGTTTGTCTACATGGCAGTTTATTTACAAGAGAATATTCTGAGTAAATATTAACTTAGGAATGTTGAAAGGGTCAGCATGTTCCTCTCAGATGTTTCTGTGCTTTAGATTCAGCTCACAGACAGTAATGAGATTTTACATCAATCATAATGAAGCCTGGCGGTCTGCCTTGAGTCTTGAAAGATATTGATTAAGATAGTGGCCTCTTATCACACTGGCACACAGACAAATCTTTCTCTGAGGTCATGTGGTAATGTTTGACAGACCATCTAAGTCTGAATGTTTTTGTTGAATATAATTCAAAGGTTTAAACAGACTTTAAATAACATCAAAATTTATTTTCATGCTTATTCTTAAGCTTTTAAAGCACTGACTTTTATTAAGTATTGTTTTTAGCTGGCAAAAAGAGACTTTGAAATGTAAAGTGAAAGAGTGAGCGAGAAGCTGGAGAAAAAGAAACAGGAGGGAATGTGAGTAAGTGAACAAACTGAGGCGTTAATAATTAATAAGGAGAAGATGCTGGCCTCCCATGACCTTTTGCACACACAGGAACATTGTACAGCTGGGGTTTATGAATGGAAACAGATGCAGATGAAAATGAAAACACTAGAGGGCAGCAGAATATATCTGTGGAAAAAGTGGCTCTGCTGTTACAGTACAGTAGGTTAAAGGTCACAACAGCTTGTCAGGCTCTGCATGATCAAACACAAGATGCACATTTAAATGCACATACACAGAAAGGCCAAGTGGCTGCAAAGACCTTTAACTCATTTTTAGACCTTTGAGCCAATCGTCAAACATTTTCACACACAAACATGTCCAGAACTCTTCCCTGTGTGTAAATACAAACCAAGGAATGAATAATGCTGAGTGTCTCCCTCCTGCTGCTCTTGCTGCTTTATGGATTAATTCTTTGTTACAGGTGTACACAACATGTTAGCTTGCCTCAAGCCAACTGGGTCATCCAGCTCTCACCATCATGACTCCACTAATCCCTCAGATAACTACTGACTTCTCCTGACGGTACTTAAAGGCATTACATTCAACTTATTTTCATGTTTGGGATTCGTTTTTTTTCCCCACAAACAAATCTCATTATTCCTATGCCTTTATTTCTCTTTTGCTAAATTCCTTGTAAGTAGGAGACAATTTGTTGCAAATGTAATATATTCTGAATTCTTTGATTATTATGTTGTCCTTTCTGTTTTAGAGTGGAATAAACCCATTTATCGTTCTGAATGTTAGGGGACCTAAATGAGATTTAAAAACAACTAGCAGTGAAAAGGACAGCACACAAATGTGTTTTTTTTTCTGATTAAGAAATAACTTGAATAACTTATCCCACTCTTGGTGACTAAGTGTTCAGAACTGAAATCTATTTGTGGCTTCAGTGGGTGCTGAAATCTGCCTCCTCACCTCCCCAAATATCCATTTTTCTCTCTCTTCATTTTAGGCTGATGCAAAAGGGAAGGCTCTGGACCTGACAGTACACACACACGCACACACACACACACACACACACACACGCACACACACATATATATATAACTTCACATATGCTCAACAATCTGGTGTGTTTAAAGCACCAGCCAACTAAGTTGTTGTAGCAAGCAACAAATTTTGCAGAACAACTGAACGAAGACACTTCACTTCCACTGACTTTGTTTGCATCGCTAAATACACTTAATGCTTCTTGCAAAACTAAAACATGGACCTTGTCATTTGTCAAGTCAAATGATATGAAAATAAGAAGTCTAAAGAACCAATTAATCAAATGATGAAAAATGAATGTAAACAAATCATAACACTACTTTCAATAAGGTCAACTACAACTATGTCCCTAAACTGTTGAGGCAGGATGACTCCTTCCAGGCAGCATTTGGGCACAAACAGTCAGACTTCAGTGAGATTGCAGCTGAAAATGTGCCTATTACCTTGCACTTGCTAGTATCCAACAGTCACAGTCCAGTGAGATACTGCCTTAAGCAGACTACACATTTCTAAAGAGGCACATCTCATCTCAATATGCCCTCACAGAAGATTGGGTTCACATGGAAACAGTCTGCACAGGTACTCCACTGGGGCTACTGACATGTGGAGGCACTCAGAGTTTGTACTGATGTTCTGCATCACAGCTTTACCAGTTCAAGGAATCCCTGGAATAAATCCCAGCCAGACCGAGCTCAAACATAAAAACAATGGCATTTAAAATATTAACAGTCTGCATTGCAACGAGCACAGTCCGAGTTGATTTTCAGCATGATTGCAATATTCAGGTCACTGACACTAGTCAGAAAGGTTATGGGTTAACCTAGCCGAGGGTGAAGAGGGCTGCTACATCAGCACCTCAGGGAAGGGGAGAAAGGAGGACAGAAAAGTGAGAGATAGTCATGTGAAATAGGTCAGTGAGAAAATGTCCTTAGCCACTAAACATGAGCACCATGGGTAAACTAATGCTGTTTGATGACATGATCTCCTGTATCTTTTCCTCAAATTTCAACCAAACTTATCTCCAAATGATGCTGTGCTGGATGCCTCAGTGCCTCAAAGTGTAATGCTTACTGCATAGGCTGGCAAGCATGCACTTGCTGGCTCCCTAATAGAAGCAGACACACAGAGACAGCTTCTTATACCCTCACTGCCTTACATGGTGTTAAAGTGATAGCTCTTGCTGCTGCAGCCCTTTGCACAGGGTTGCTAAGCACAGCCAATATTTCACAAACACACCAAAACAGCTATACTGCCATTCTAGACAACAGGGGCACAGCTGAATTTTGTTTCCTTCTAGGAAACGCTTCGATTTTACTGGTTTCCACAGTATTACCAATTTAAGGACAATTTGAGCAAAACAGTAAACAATGACGCTGCAATTCTCTGTGATTGTTTATCAATGAGTTGCTGCGACAATTAAAGATTTATTTTTAAAACTCAAGAACACAAGAAATACACTCTATTATAGTCCATGTACACAAACAATAAAAGTGTATCTCTTTACAGCTGAAGCTGAAGCTGTAAAGAGAACAAACATCTGAATTTGGATTCATTAAGGAAATGGCATGTATTGTAGCTGCAGATCTAACTTACAAACAAAATAACTGTGGCAGTACAGTGAATAAAACAGCAGATGTAAGTGATGGTGACTTGTGTCCTGACCTGAGGGTTTTCACCAGCCTCTGACTCTGGAGCATGTCTTGGGGGTCTTGAGGAGACCTCCTGGCCCAAAGAGGGAACGTAGCTTTTAAGAGGTGCTGAAGGCAGAGCTAAAGCTGAAGGCCTGCTGGGAGTCTGTGGAATTGGAAGGGCACTGTGCACTGGTTTGGGTTTGGGGAGTCCCGACTTCATTTTTGAGGCCACCAGGATGGCTGGCATCTTCTCCTTCCGTCCACCTAATGACCAATGCACGCTCCTCCTCCTCGTTACTCGACCAGCTGTCAGTAAGAATCCCCTTTGATTAACTTCTGATCGGGATGTTGCAGATCAAAACAAAAATCTAACATTAAAACTGCTGGTCCAAATTGTCAGCATCCTGCTCCTGCTGGATCCCAGCCAAAAAGAAAGCTTCATATGCCAACAGTGCAGGGTTTAAATGTCCAATTCCCACCTGTTTCAAGTTACCAAGCAGCTTCAGCTCATGTATGAAACACACAAATATCTGTTTTCTTTTAGAGCATATATTCAGGTAAAAATGTCCCATAAATTCCAGCAAGCAAAATAACAAAATTTAAATTCACAGATTTCCAGATGCCTGGTGGTGGTGTGAGTGTTCCTGTCCACTCAGTGTGGTAGTCAGCAATTACCAAAAATATCCTACAGTTAGCAGAGCAGTTCCTCTCCAAGTGAACGCTTCTGGATGACAGCAGGAAAGACCTTGCTTTATCTAGGAAAAGGAGAGAGAAACAGATGGAGGGAGAGAAAAAAAAATAAAAGCAGCAGCAATGCAGCAACCGTTCGCTTCAGCGACTGCTCAGCCTGTGACAGCACAGTCTGAAAAGCAGCTCTCCACTTCCCTGCCTCTCTCCCTCTCTGGTAAGTCGTGTTCAGCAGCAGGTGTGGCTTAGATCAGAAGGACATATGTGAAGAAAGGCTCAACACACAACTGTGGTGTCTCTCTCCAGACTGCCTCCTTCTTATCCTGTTTGGTTTAACTCTTCCTTTAAAATACCACATTCAAAAAGCTATTTATTCTTATCTCCAGTTTAAAAATGTTACATTTGCAAGTTTAGAGCGAGTTTTTGGAAAAAAAGATTTTCATTCCATGAGCAATACTCACATTTTTAATAAATATCAACATACTCCCTTGCCTTTGTTCAATAAATGTTCCCACTTGAGGATGGCAAATTATTGGGCTGGCATTATCAGCATGAATACCAGAAGGCTTTAAGAAGCTGTTGAAGCGTTAAACCAAATTTTACAGCAGTATTAAAAAAGAAGGAAAAATTTAAATATTTCCTCCTCTCATCTACAAAACTGCTTCCCAACCTGTGGGGGAAGCAGAGACCACAGGGGTGTTGGGGCTTAACCATGTCTGCTCAGAAGTTGTAAAAATATCAATTTATTGTTTGTATATAAAAATCACCATCAACTATTCAAAGTTAAATGGGTTTTTGTAAGCTGAACAGTGTAAATATGAAAAACAAAGACAGTCAAAAAGCTGAGTGGTTCAACTAAAATACGATCTTGTCTCTTCACAAAAACTGAAACAAAACTGTATTTGAGAACACTTTGAGAACTCCTGTAACTGGAGAGGACTCCAGCACACAATGGTTATGCTGTGCTGCATGTAGCAACAAAAGGTTCAAAACAGTAAGTTTTATTCAAATTATATTGTTTGTTTTCAGCAGTGGGTCAAAGGACGAGCCAAGACCACAGTGTATGTATCTCCGGAATTTTCACAGTGATGTCAGACTATTTGATAATCAAAATAACTCAGTTCTTTCGTTGTTTTCTTGTTGCTGAAGTGTTTAATTTCATTCATGGTTTCATCACCGACAATGAGAACCTCTGGCTTCGAGGTCTGTCCTTGAGGCCGTCTTGGAGAAATCTAGTTCAGGCTGGATCTGATCTCAGATCTCTCGCTTGTGTCTGAAGATACGTTTTCTTCTGAATCCGAAGCTTGTAGCAGTGCACAAAATCTGTTGCTTAGTGGACTTCCTGTGACTTCAACAGCTCCACTGTTATCAGTTGTTTGGAAAATAATTCTCTGCTGCTTACTGTTTAAAGCTGCTGGTGGAGAGCAGCTCTTCTTTAACACTGGCCAGTCAGTGTCTTCTAAATGCTGGATTCGTCCACTCAGCCGTCTGGTCAAATTTGCACCAAGAGGGTCCGACGTAGACTGATCAGTTTACTTCAGTTTCCCTCTGCATTCCATCTGTTGATAACAGCATTCTCCCTCCTAATTGCCAGTGTTTTAATTTCATTGAAAGCATTCACCTCTTCAAGACAGGGAATCTTTATCTCCAACACTGCAATCTTCTGGAGAAGTTTACTGAAATCCCACATGGAAAAAGGAGGCATTTTGAAGCTTGTCCTCAACTCAACAGTCGATTTATCAGAACTCTCTTCCGCTCCGTCAACAGCAGGCAAAACGAAAAAATCCAAAAGGTTCTCTTCTTTTCCCAGGTCTTCCAATCACGTCTGGGTCATCGAATTGTAGAATAAAAACATTTTGTGTCCATTTGGTTGAAAGCCAAAATCATACGCAAAGAACCAGTTCTGTATTCTATTAAAACTTTATTGCATCTAAAGACACCATATCTCTTTCTCCGGCCAGTGCTGCTCCACCAGCAATCCTAATCAACACTCTCGATGTCATCTCATCTGCCCATGCACATTGCAAATATAAAGTCTCTTTAACACGTCAGCATTGATGACATTATTGACATTTAAACAAGAGAGTACATACTGTTTAAGTGTCTATCTGAAGCTCAGTTAAAATATCTCACAATGTTATAGTTACTTAGCAATTAGGTCCTAAACAAAATCACATTTGCTGCTGCACCTACAAGTCTAACAAAAAAACCTATTCTAAATTATTTTAGTTTTAATGGCCCTGTGATGGACTTGCGACCTGTCCAGGGTTTACCCCGCCCCTCACACTGTGACAGCTGGATATGGGCACCAGTGACGCCCATGACCCTGAACAGGAAGAAGCGGGTAATAGGATGGATGGATGGATGGAGGCAATCCATCCAATAATTGTCATTTTTAACTTAAATATCATTTGTAAGGAAATATTATGCTGCTTCTTCATAAATTAGCATTCAGATTTTATAAATTCAATGCAAACACCATCCTTCCATAGGCAGCTTAAGGTTTCATCCTTTGTGTACCATTACATTTTCACAGTATTTCAAATACAAATTTCTACAATCATTAAATGTTTTAAGCAACTTCTTTGCCTTGGAACCCCATCATCACCAGTTTACAACTGATCTAGTAATTTACTCTGAAATCACTGTTTACTTGAAATGACAAACAGAACCCAGAAGCTGCTTACAAGAAACAATCCAAGCAGAAATTACCAGCATGAGACATGAGGAAGTGCAACACACTGAAACAATTTTTTGTGTTCAAGATCATATTGAGGAGATCATTTTGGTTAATCTGAATGCAACTGCTGTAAATTTTCACTTGTGAGAGTCCAACTGCTTTGGGGTCTATCGCAGGGCGTGATGATTTGAGTTTTTAGATCTAAACAATATTTGTCACCCAACCAACCAAAATTTGTTCTCTGGTTCATTCATTTCAACCTCAGTAGTCTGATACCTGACACTCCTGATGACAGGCTTCCAGAAAGGTTTCTTTTATTTTCAGAGTGGCTTCAGTGGATTTTATAAGGTTCATTGCACAAAATTTTCCAATTTTCTAAATAAACAAAAAACGTTTTCTAACTAAATGAAAACATGCAACATCATGTTAGAAGACATTTTCCTTAAAAGAGAACAGCTTCATCTATATTATTTTTAACTTCTTTGAAGACTTTCCACAAATGCAATGCCTAAAAAGCCAGGAGTCCTCCTCAATTCAAAATACTCATAATGTGACTGGAATCTTTAGAAACATATAGGAAAATACATTAACTCCACCCAGCTTGCTTCAGATGTCACTCTCTCATTTGGAAAAAGAGGAAAAAATGAGAATCATAGATGGCATAACAAGGGAAACTTCAACTATTTTCTTTCCCCCCGTGATGATAAACATATGCTGGACCCATGTGGATCACAGCACAGAACTTCACAGAGTAGGGGAAAAAAAGTTGTCAAAAGTGATTTATGTTGCTACCTTTGAAGATACCTGATGAGAGTCCAGTGCAGTCTAATAATAGAGCCTGTTTGGCAGTAAATGGGCAGTATTGACAGTAATAACTAGGACACCCACTGCTGTGCTCTGCTGTATGTTTATACAGTATTTCTTCTCAGAATAATAAACATTCATGTGGGGTAGATGGTGGGTGTTTTCAGTGAGCTTCAGTCAGATTCATTTCAACACAGAATATATAGGAACTCCATAGGTGGTGTACTAAAATATGTATATCTGGGAGTGCAGCTTTGCTATGGATTTAAAACAAGGCCAGCTGTTAGCAGCTGTGCAATATTTTGATATTAACAAAATATACAATAAATTTCAATAAAAAAGACCTGCTTAATGTGCGAATGAAGAACAGCAATGAAAGTTTAGTTTGAGCAACAGTCTACATTCATACGAGATGAATGGGTCTAGAATCTAGATAAAGCATTGCAGGGTTTTAACAGATCCATCCATCCATTATCTTTTACATGCTTTTTTCTTTCGGGGTCACTGGTGCCCATATCCAGCAGTCACCATGGGACACCTTTGGCTGGCTGTATTTCATCTATAGAGTAAGCAGAACAGAACAAGTTCTCACTGACAAGTACTGCGTTAACTGGAGCAACAGTCTGACATTTCCATTG
>JAVKLF010000038.1:22954875-22965647 GCA_034783495.1 Millerichthys robustus
GGGGTGTAAAATTGAATTCCAACGGTATTTTCTCGAATGAAGATGGGAGGGCAAGGATTGCAGGAAACAATCTGGAGAAGCTGTTTTAGCTTCTTTAAAACACATGCTCTGTAGACTCAAGATAACAGAGTCTTTGTCTAGGACAAAGACTTAAGTGGAGCCATTTTAAGCCAATAAGGCGAATCCATTTGCAACAATATTGTTGCTGATCTGATGGCCCATTGTTAATGCATGTGTTCACAACACAAGCTAATGACAATAAAAGGGTTCTGTGCTTTTATAGCCTCTTTACTCATGACACATACGTTCACATCTTGAGCCTGTAGCTTGCAAAACAGATGCTGCCAACAGATGTCTATACTTTCATAAGCCTGATGTAAAAGAAATGCATTTCTGATAAAATGCTATATAGCCACGGGCAAGAAAAAAACACAACTGAGGAAAAAAACCTGAAAATGTCAGAAGCAGATTTATTTTATAGGTGGTAAAGACTTTCAGAAGAAATTATGCCCTCTTATAGAAAAACAAAAGGCAAATGTGTCTTTATTTATAAAAGCTGCTCTCCATTAACAACAAACTGCTAGAATGATAAAAAAAATTTTTTAAACAGTTATTTTTATTTAGAGGTACAAAACCTCCGAGGAAATCCCATCACCACAGGAGCGAGCAGGAGCACCTGTTCATCAGCTGACCACCTCCCCTGAACCAGACTGAACCACATCCTGCCAACTGACCCCCCACCCCCTGATATGGATTACAATGCTGTGAAAGTCAGGACAACCCAGCTATCACACACCCTGCTGGTTGCGTTACTGACAACAGCGAGTGTTTGACCACACAGATCCACACAAATCTAAAACTAGGCTCAGAATGTGAAATGATGAACTGCAGAGGTGAAATATGTTTGCTTCTTTCCCAATGTTTAAACATTTTTAAACAAGCCTATTACATTGAAAAAGCAAAAAGAAAAAAATGCTACGTTGTAATTATTTTTAAATCTTTTTTTTATACAAACATTGGAAAATGTATCATTTGAATATCCTTTTTTGGATGATGTTGCTATGATGAAGCTAACTGTGATTATTCCTGTATGTAGGCACATTTAAGCATTAAAATGTTTCTGAAAGGCTTTCTAGCAACTATCATAATCTTTGATTGATCTTAACTACAGACAAAAGGCAAAGCACTTTCACTGACACAAAGCAGAGTGGACATTTGGTATGTGAGGGGCCTGTTTTTGAGAAGGCCCACCTATCCAATCACCCTGAAGCAGAAGTCCAGTCAATCCCTCCATCTCTGCCACCTGTCCTTCACCATCCCTCAGGGTACAGGAAGAGGGTGATGACCAGATGGCTCTGGAGGGCCAACCAGCATCCTAGTGGTGCAACACCTTCCCCACCCCCAGCCTCAGAGCTCCATGCTCATCCCACCTCCAGTCCCTGACCCGCACGCCTCCCCTTCCCCCCAGTCCAAACCCCTGCGCCCCAATGCTCGTCAGTGCCGCATGACTGGGCAAACACAGTCCTTTGCAAAAAAAATAAATCCCCACCATCTCTCTTTGCAGCTGCCTGGTTTGCACAAAAAGCCTAAAGGACTGTCATATCTTTGAGCGAAGCAGCGTCACATGATGATTTTCACTATCGCTAAGAACCAGAACCTGCTCTTCATGTGGATCCTTTCAGATGAACTTAAAATCATGAGGAAAAAAAATGGTTAACATGTGGTTCTACAACTGACTGCTACTTAAATAAAATGTCAGCAAAGCACCAGGCTCACTGTAGATAGTGCCGTAATCTGAATGTTGGGTTGAGGGGCTGGTTGGAAATCATCCAATGTTAAAATCAAGCCAAATGTCTCCAATAGGTTGTAAACAATCACACAAGGCTGCACATTTGTCATCACACTGTCCCATCTCTGTGACATTACATTCAATTAGTTTCAGATACCAGCAGTGCACTGTGCTTGGCATCCACAATCAATCAGACTCTGTCAATGACAAATAGTCACCCCTCTGGTTGCTCTCCATATCTGGGCAACAGACCAACACAACAGTGAAGAGATGATTGGTGCAGCTCAAAGCCTAATGGATGTTTCAACTCAGGGTTAAAATGCAGGGTTAAAATATATATGCATATAAATAATCAGAACAACTGGACTTCTATTCCGTGGTTCAAAATATTTCACTTTCCATCCCATCCCTGGAGCTTTTTCGGTTAAATACTAGAGGGTGAGAGGTTTTAAACTGCATGAGATGCTCTGTTGTACAAGCCAGAGTCAAAAGCAGATTAATTATTATACTAATTAAGCAATTAATATTATATTATACATTAATATATATACATTGTTTGCCTGGCTCACAGGAAAGACGCTTTGGTCACATGCATGAATGTGTGATAGAGGAAAAATGAGTGGGTATCAAGCTTAATGTTCCATTATGAATGGTAGAATGCAGAAATGCTTCAGAACTCCACAATCTACTGTTTTGAATTGCGAAGTCTCTCCAGATGAGAATCTAAATGTATTCGACTAAACAGTTTTTGTTGTTGTGCTGTGCTGTGCATGTCCTGAATGGTTGACAATGTACACAGTACATAATTTTACTTAACTCAGTTATTTTTGAATGTGAAAGTAAAATACATATTTCACATTTTTTTTAAAAATCAAGGTTCCACTTAAATGATTTGAGTATTTTCAATTATTTTATAAGCACAGAAAATATAATTTCTGGACAGCTTTACGTTCTCATCCTCGTTTTTAATGCTTTTGAATTGAAAGAATACACCTAAATGAGTTTTAAAAATAATAGCTGTTGACTGCAACAAGCAGTGATGAACAGGTTCTAAATTGTTTACGTGCATCTTAATTAGGAATGAGCGAGAAAAAAAACTGTAAAATCATGAAAAGTTGAATGTTTTAACAGTCTGCCCAAATAAAGAGATCACAGTATTGTCTATAGAACACAATCAATCTTGTTAGATTTCCACTGTACTTGACACAAGTTATCAGAATGGTACAAATGAACTGAAATCTATTCAGAAATGTTATTTGGCTTAATTGCTCCATTTTGTTTTTCTGTTTTGGGCTGTGTTTTTACAGGCAATTAGGCAATTAGATTGGTTGCATTGTTCAGTAATTTGCAAAATCGTTGAAAAATATCTAAAGAATAACATCAGTGTAAAAATATCATGAAAAAGTTATAGCAATTATACCATATTTACCATATTGCATTGCCCTGTTCAAAATGTTACATGCTTACTTTATGTTTAAAATGTGCCGATATGATGCGATATCATATTCATATGATATTGAGCCACATCAAGCATTCGATGATGATATGGATTAATGTTTTTATTTTGCATTCATGTAATTGAATCATTAATCATTTGATCAATATATCGATGTGGATCAATGTATTGTTACACTTACTTAGTGGAGAATGAGCATAAAGTTAACCCACTGGTGTAAGAGTTGGAGGTTGGTTGGAGATTAGCTCAGAGGAAGGACTATGACATCATCATTTTTAAGCAGGTGTCTTTTGGATGTTTACACAAAAACGTAACAGTGGTATTACAGATTTGTCACTCAGAAACCTGTTTTCAAAAAAGATACCATTTTAGGTTGCTAAGATATAAAATATATATCAATGTTATGTGGATGCATGGATTAAACAGTAAAATATTGACATATTCATAAAACACTGTTTCTGTGTGGATGGCCCTTAAATGTTTGTAAATCCTCATCATGTCTCAGGAAACTTTTGAATCAGAGTCTGAACTGGATCTTGAGAGTTGGGATTAAGTAAGGGAAAAAATAAACAAAGGCAAGTATGGTTTGCACTCTTCTGTCTCTTTCAGCTCATTATGAGGCTGTTAGAGAATTAAGTGCTGCAGCCACATTAAGTGTAAACACCTCATTATGCTACAGAGCCCCATCCAACCATATCAAACACTCTGTAAGGAGCCATCTGAAAGGACCAGTGAAAATAAACACATAATTTCCAGAAGCTTTTATTGAGCAATTAATGTCAGATTCCTTTTCATTCTCAATGAGTTGAATCAATAATGGATACCTTCACATAAAGCTCTCTGTCACATCAGTACGCCCTTCATTATCACTAAAAAGCAGCTTTAATTGTGCACTCATTTTTATTTTAAAACTTCAAATTTTTGCTCTTAATTCTTCAATTTCTTCCAACTACTTTCTCCTATTGTTGTTGACTTTCTGTGATAATTAAACAGTATGAGAACTGCTTTTTCACTAAACGCACAATAAACTGTAAAACACGAGTAAGAAAAACACTAAAATATGTCGACAACACTGCCTGAAACCCTACCATATGTTTAACATTTGTGCTGCAACTACTGTTTCCATAACAATTCAGTGTGGGTTCAGGCATTCAGTCTAAATCGTATCAGTTTTATCAAATTTAATCGTTCATTCACACTCTGTTTGCAGAACAACATGAGCAGCTGTCCAACACAGTTCAGACGCTGTTGATCAAAGATCAGCTCAAAGCAGCTTTTCTTTGATTGCTCAGCAATAAATTAATCATGCTTATCTAGACCTGGACTTCACAGGAATTAAAAATTTTTAATTCTAATTTCACAAAGATTCACACACAGAGAGAAGAAACAATGCATGAAAGAAAAGCTCTGAATATGTAATAAGGTACATTCTGAAACGAAATATATTTTATGCCATTTTGTTTTACCGTATGTTTTGGACCATAAGGCGCAACGAATCATAAGGCGCAATATCAATGAACGGGTCTATTTTCATACATAAAGTGCCTCCTATTATAAAGGCACATTAAGAGAAACAAAACAGTCATCTAAATCAAACTTTAACTACCGTAATTCACAATAACTCTCAACATTGTTCAGTTGTAGCACATAAAATACAAAACGATACTCTCACATTTTCAGTTCATAACTCTTCCATAAATCCATCAGAGTTTTCCTCCTCAGTGTCCGAGTTAAACAGTTGGGCCATTTCAGCATCAAGCAGCCCGGATCCTTCCGGTCATCATCAGAGTCGGTCTTGTTGCTGTTATTTAACTGTTCCGTGATGTTCTGTTCCAGCCTTCGTGAAAGCTCGGACGACACTTGAGACCGGTACCTGAGCCCAGGCATCCACGATCCGTTGGCAGATATAGTGGCGTAACTCGCCCAGCGTTGCCTTCCTGTCTTGGTGAATGTGTCTCTCTGCTGCTCTATTCCCATGTTCTACTGCCTGACTGATAGCCTTGAGTTTGAAATCTGCTTCGTAAGCCTGTCTCTTAACGGGCGCCATTATAGGGTCTTACTACACGCGACAATAATACCAGAATGTTGCAGCACGTATTACTTACTTACCCCACCCCCCGCCACACACACACACACACTACAATAGCCGTAAAGCTCCAAAAATCAAGCAAGCGGTGGTGCGACTACGTAGTTTTCAAAACTCATACGAGAACATTTTGACCAATATTTAAACGCCATGTACCACATAAAATCTGTTTGAGGTCAGTGAGCACAACCAAAAATCATATATAAGGTGCACTGGATTATAAGGCGCAGTGCCAATTTAAAAAAAGATAAATGACTTCTACGTGCGCCTTATAGTCAGAAAAAATATGGTACGTAATAGTCTTGAAGTTTTAACTTTTAAAAGTTAGAAATGTTGTGTGCATGACACAATAATACAATTACCTAAAAATATTTATCACCTTTTACATGAAGTCCCATGACAAGTCCAACTTTGTCAAAGATAGTTTGAACTATATTTTATTGTGCTATCAGACAAGAGGATACAGATTTATCTATTAGGTAAATGTTGTAATACAAAATGCTTTTCTAAAATCAACAACCATCCAGTATAATGTTGGCTCTTAAAGCTAGGGTTGGTCATTTCAGAGAGCTAACAAGATTAGCAAGGGGCAGGTCCTCTGAGCTCCACCCTCCACACTCCACCATCAATGTTCTGTTCAAAGCCACGCCCTACCTCAAAACTTGAATCTTTTTTCACACTGGTGCTTTAAACTTTCTGCTCGAACCTCTACTTGAGAATAAATGTTTAAATAAGCACAGTTAACTGAGGCTCTTTATCTTACCTGCGGCTGAGCAATTCAATGCGCTAAAGATTTAATTTCCCACAGTCAATTTTATAATGAATACCATGAATAAAAACAGACTGCAAATATGTATGTTTCCAGTGACGACAAAGTCTGCAATTCTGTTTCATTGAAATCAAACCCCACTTCTTCATATACAATACAACCCTGAATCAACCACATAGGTCTATGATTGCTGCTCAGTGAACATTAATATGTGAAGCAATGAATGTGTGATAGTGGATCCACAAAGAGAAAGAAAATCCAATTACCTTCTACAGAGCAACTATCACATGGGGGATCTCAGACTCACAAAGCCAACATAATTGCTGGACATTGAATCTTGCAGCACAGTAATTCAACAATGGGAGCTCCTGTGACAACAGAACTACATCAGTGCTTTCAATTTATTTAAGTTGGTTGAAGTCCATTAAGGGTGAAGGTGAGGACTGGTTTTCCCTGGGGACTGTCAAGAGTCTGGTCTTGTCTGGTTCCTGATTCATGAGGCCTGCAGAAGTAACTGAGGCTTCCAGTAAATTCTAGAAGTGTCACTGCAACAAAGTCAAGCAATTCTAGACAGTTTCAAAGAGAATTTTGTGTATTCACAGAAATTTACTTATTAAAACTACTTATTTCAAAGTCACGAAGACAGGTAAAAAAAAATCATTGAGTCAAACAAAATCTGCCCAATATTTTTCTCACATTAATTGTTAATGTGTCTTTAAATCAAAAATCTGTAAGCAAAAGACAGAATTCTGATTATTTTTTCGTTCTGAGGAAAAACATATCAGAATTCAGGATAAAAATGATTTTGCTCATAGCCTTCTTCCATAAATTAGGTATAAGAAAGCAGTCTGTTGGCTTCTTCAGGTTTTCATGTGGAGACTTGGGGGATGGGAGAGGAGTAAAGGTATCGATGTCATATTCAGAAAATGCTAAATTATTTAAATATATATTATTTTTTTCATCTAAAAATGTCATGAAATTTTAAGTAATTTCTTCGAAGTTTTAAAGCACTTTTCAAAGCTTGAAGGATCAAAATAAAATTTGATCATTTTCATGAATTTTCAGCACCTGTCCTAATCCTGCCACTAACAAACTAAGGATGTAAAGGTTGGAAACAAATAAATAAAACTCTTTATGAATGGGACCAGAATTGGTTACTATAGCAACAACTGGGTAAAAATAATGTTTGTTTGGGCTTTCACAAATGTCTGCCTTTGTGCTAAATCCAGAAAGAAAGGTTTGAGTCCTTGAGCTGCTATCTGTGAGTCAATTAACATCCAGTGAGACGTTCGACAGTGTGGGAAATTGGAAAACAGCAGCTGGGACTTTGGTCGTATAAATTAATATTCATGTTTGACATACTCCCAGGTGACTAATTTACCACACTTGATCAAATCAATAATTTATGGAGATCAGGTAGTAAAGAAATGAAACAAAAAAAAAAACCTTTTTGAAAACAAAATAGTTTCTACATTTTCTTATTTTGCTAAGTCATAATTTTATGGCCATTAGGGTCTGCAGCCTCAGTTGACTAAAACCCTTACTGTCTGCTCCAAAAGATAAAATCATCATCGTCGTGTTCATCATATTCAGTTGATTCAGTGCCTTTATTAATTATCTTGACACAGCTGTGTCTTGTTTGCATCTGTCAGGTGGTCTTGCCTGCTGGATCTGTGCGGGGCACTTTTGCTGATGCCCCACTTGAAATCAAGTGAAACCCCACCTAAACCACTCATCCAGGCTGCAAATGGTGTTTTAGCCAGTGATACAACCCCACCATGAATACTGTGACATCAAAAGCTCCCTTGCATCTTGAGAAACAAGGATACATGATGTCTGAACTATTTTGTGTGAAGTATAACAGATGCTCCGATTTGTAAGACTTAAATATCTGACTTAAACAACATTTCATGAAAAAATAAGACAATGTTTCACAAAAGAAAAAAAGAAACAAACTTTTCATGTAACTACGTTCAAACAACAAAGGAAACAAATGCATCCAAATTTCATCAGCTAAAACAACAAAAGAAAAAATATTTAAACCACATTTCACAAAACAACAAAACTAAAAAAACAACCACATACTGTCACAGATGGTTGTGTTTTGTGAAATGATTTGCACTTTAGAAGCACCTTGAATCCAAAATCTGAAAAAAAATCAGTTCACTGAAACTGAACAAAACTTCACTCTGTCTTGTCCTTCAAAATAAAAGCCTAATGCAATATGAATCAAACATAACTGCACATGTTCAAGAGGAAACACCAAAATCTGCAAGTTTTGTACACTTAAGGTTTTTGCAAGAGTGCAAAAAAGCACAACTACATCATCAGCCTATTGCACACCTTCACATTTTGCAAAAGCCAATATACCAGCATGGCCCTTTAGCCTTTCTGACCCACAATCCTCTTGGCAGCGAAGATGTCGCTCACACAAGTACAAGCTTGGATCAAATGAAGCAGACCCAGGCTTTCTAAAACTGAGAAATTTTTTCTTTTCTTCTTTTTTTGTGTGCATGTGACAAACTGAAGCAGAGGACCAAACTTCAAAACACAATGTTCTAAAATATGTCCTAAAACTCTATGCACCTTTGAAAGAGCAACAGAAGTAAGAAATACATGTCAAACCCAGTGCAGAACAAATGTGGAACAGGACTACATCATTCTCACGAAGAAACAGAGCAAAACCAAAAAAGGGACAATCAGTTTTCATTGCATCCCATTAAAAAGCATGCAACCAGTGAAACATTAAAAAAAAACTTTATGGACTCTTATGCAACAATCCACCAAAACCATCATCATTTAAAATGGTTTTCACACAGGAACACACCGTACCATTAGGAGCATTTGTGAACAACTCACCCTTTTCTGATCTTCCAATCCATGCAGCACAGGCTTCCTCCTCTGGTGCTGATGAGGGCTACCCTCTGCTCCTGCTTCCATCTTCCCATAGACGAGGTTCTCCCACAGCTAAATATCCAGCCTTTACAACAAACCTCTCAGGGAACCTAGAGAAATACCTGCTCAGAGTATTTCAGTCCCCCTTCCCACCCAGTTCCCAGTTACGGTGCGTGAATGTCAGTCCAAAAGCAGGAGGTATGAGCTTTCTGTCCATCAACTTTGCCTCATTGTAAAGATGACACCCAATCTGTGGAGGGAGCCAACCTCAGCCACATGCTGCGCCTCAGTCATAATGGTTCTGGAGGGTTCCTCTTTCTGCTTGCTGGTCCTAAGGGGCTGACCTGAAGGGGGCATCAGGACAGGGATGGGGAAGCATAACCAGGAGGAAACAATGTTCAGGAAATGTCACAGCTGCTGGGGACATTTGATCCTGAAGGATGCTGTAATCATCCTAATCCTCTTCTCTCCTCCTGGAGATCTTTTTATTTCTGAAAAACAAACAGGAGCACGTTTTTCTTTTCCTCTATAGCAGCACTCTGCAATACCAAATTTAAGATTAAAATTGCTAAATCATTTGAAAAAGATTGTGTAGAGATAATAGTTAAGGTACTGACTGTAATGTCATTAAAACTGATAAAAAAAAATTCTTCTCATATTGATGAATTATGTGTCCATAAAATAAAAAATCTGTAACCCTAATTGTTAAACAGCAACCATTTACCACGTGCATTTGTTTACCAGAAACAGCCAAAACTAGAACAGTGATGTGGAAGAACTGCTTTTAGACAGAGAAATCCAAAATTTTTGAAGTATTAGTTAATCAGATTTATTGAAAGAAGTGTGCAGATTTTTAAACACTGTTAAAATAGACTTGGTAACAGGGGTTTGTACACCTGCGTTTGCCTCTGTCACCTGACTCAAGCCTTCAAATGATTTTTAGGGGATTCAGCAAGTGCTTTGTTTACATTGAGTGCATACCCGCATTTTAGAATTGCATCGGAGAGGCTGATGTGTGGCAGCCTCGCCTCGGTCAATCTGCCCCAGGGCAGCTGTGGCTACAATGTAGCTTATCAAGATCCGTGTAATGCGTCTTTCAGTGTAAGCGTCTTTCAGTGTCCCAAAAAGCGCTAGCCTGGATGTATTATTATTATTATTACTGGAGTAAACTCTTTTAAACTGCACCATGCAAGTTTACGTTTGTTTTCGGTTTGCAATAAGTAGGCTATATTTAAACTTTAAAACCGAAAACGTTTAGAGATTTATTTCCAGATTAATTCAGGGAAAATTATAAAAGTTTGTTAACACCGCAAAGTTTTATTCTTGTCGTGCAACACGCTGTAAGGTCGCGTGTGTTTTACTTCGCACAGAACGCAGCTCATTTAATGAAAACAGCGCGTGCAGACTAATTGCTGCAGGTGTGCGCTTTTTCAACCCTTCCCTATAATAAAATGCATACAACTTTCTGTGGCTCCAAAAACTAGCAAATACCTACAGTTTTTGTACGCCTAAGGTGTGGGAATCACGCCTGTAAGCCTCGAGTTGTCACCGGACAAACATCAGCTGCATTAAGAGTTAGAATCCTAAACAAATTGGTCGTGGAAGGCTTGAGAAGCTACCGCAGCAGCATCCCTGCAGGAGGATGTAGTGGAGCTCCGAGCTCTCCAACTCCCAGACATTAACATAAACAACAAGCAGAAACAGGAATTGGAGAGCGCGTGTGTGCGTGAAGAAGAAGACATGCTCACCCGACAGGGTTCTGCTTCTCGCCCTCCGC
>JAVKLF010000038.1:23069331-23083978 GCA_034783495.1 Millerichthys robustus
GGGGGGGCATCCTTCCTTTTTCAAACAGAAAGCTGGCAGAGAGAGAGAGAACAGAACGGTAGGTTTTTTCCTCCTGCTGCTGTGAAGTCTGAGGAATGCTGGGATCTGCCTGCCCTCTGAAGCCAGGCTGCAGACCTGCTAATTATAACCGCTAAAGGATGAAGGTGTGCTCCTGGACGGCTATTTTACTTCCAGCGTACAGAGGGAGCGGAACAGAGTCACAGCAGGATGCTGCAAGCTGCAGCCTCGACTGTCTCGCAACAAAACACACAGATGAAGTGCAGGCGAGCTGAGGTCAAGCTGCAAACACTGTTCAAACGCCCTGAGGTGACAGCAGCTCAGCCCGACTACAAAAGCAAACAGAACCACGAGTGGGCACAGGAACGGCACGCAGAGACACAAACCTGAAGTCACATTATGAGGTTTAGATCCAGCAAATTCAAAATAAAATTCAGGAGAACATTTTTTTTAGTGGGAACAAACTGATACAAAAACACAAACAACTAAAAAAAAAAGACTTAAAATCTTTGCCATCATTATAAAAAATATATATTTACTACAACTAGTTCAATTAGATAATTTATTACAATGAGTGTAATTTTAAGGGTGTAAATAATTTTTGGTTTTTCGTTAACTTTATTAAATAAATTAACAATGTGAAGACTGGATATGTTCCAGGTGACAAAATGTGCTCCTGCAGAACACTACCTTTTAATGAATACTGGAACCTCGCTGTATTTGTAATATTTATTTAACTTGTCTTATTGGGCGTAAAATGATGTCTCATGCATCTTGCATGTTTCAATTTTCACTTTTATACAAACTGAATTTATATAAAAAATAAAAAAAAGCGAGACAAAAACTAAAAATATCTCGCAAAGTAATACAACTTAGACAAAATATGACATTTCTCTGCTTTTTGATTAGAAAAAAGAGAAAACTTTGAAGTTCAGTTTGATGTGAGAAAGAGTAAGATTGACAACATAGGTGGATGGATATGGAAATATAAAACATAATCTGTACTAGCCTGAATAGAAAATTGTTTCCTAAAAAAACAAACAAAAAACAAAAACAAAACAAAAAAAAAAACTATTGGGAGCTTATAGATTTGACTGTAAACAATTTGGACTATTTGTAGTAATTCGACTTTTTTTTTGCAAAATCTGGATTATCAGAAATTATTATTTCTAAAAACAAAATCTGTCAGAGAGAGAAAAAACCTTGTATGTTCACAAAGATAGCTCCACTCCCAGAGGAGTTGTCTTTCATCATCACATCTGCACAAATCTCCCATCTGCCGGTTTTCTTTTTAATTATATAATGCTCACATTCAACCAACCATCTTCTCAGCATTCCCTCCACACCTGAGAGATTACTGACAAGGAGTCCTGGTACCACGCGTATCACTTAACCCCATGTCAAAACACAGGTGTAACAGAAGCCTGGGGCGCAGGTGAAGGTCCTGAGCTCGTAAAGGAATGTGCGAGCTGGGAATAGCACCCTGCATGTAAGAGAGGCCCCTCACTGAGAGCATACAGCAGGTACTGTACAGATGGCAGCTGAAAAACCGCCAGGCAGAGCAGAAGACACACATTTACCTCAGGGAACCATAGCGCGAGATAAAAACATGACTTGGCGATAATGAAAAGACTGTTTGAAATACAGGTTCAAAGCAGGAAAGCAGAAGCTGCTCTTACCATGGAGCTCCGTATATCCGGAATCCCTTTATGGTGACGTCCGAGTCCTGCAGGTACACACAGTTTGTGAGGTGTGACTGGACATTGTCAAAGTCCTCGGGTTTGAGTTTGGAGACAGATGGGAATCTGTAGTAATCTTGCTTGACCAGCTCTGCCATAAAGTCCTTATCAAAGGTCAGCTCGTGGTTTCCAGCGATCACCACTTTAAACTCATACGGGAGACCACCTGCAAAAGATGAAAGCAGCTAGTTGGGTTTAATTCTCACTAAAAAACTCTACTCTGTATCACCCTTTATTTAATCAGGATTGTTTTCCTGCTTTTTTTTTTACTATATATGTATAGACACGCACGCACGCACGCACACATCAAAATCTTTAGAAAAGTCTTCATAATTTCACAAGCTATCCTGTCAGTCCAGTGAAACAGCATTATTACTTTCCAATTCTTTTTTAAACTAGTGTAGATGCTAAACAGAAAATTAGTTTACAATAGTTGTTAATTGTTTTTTAAAAATCCACAATGCCAAATATACAAAAGTTATTTGATAGTCTTAACTTTAACCAGTTGACTTTTGCTTATTAAGAAATTACAGGCTTAAAATAAGCTATATTTTAAGCATTACAGAGACATAACTATGTGAAAATTAGGCAAGTAAATACTAAAATTGATAGACTGATAGCTGTGACAAATGGTACACAAAAAAATTTGATATCAGATTGAAGCATTTTTACACTTCATGCTTCACAGCATTTCACTTTCAGCAGATCTACAAGAGTATAAGTCAGATACTGTATATTTCAAATTATTAATTTATAAATGGCACTAGTATATATTGTATTGTAAATATTGCCTGAAGTGTAACAGTACTTCTTGAAATAAAAATCAAACCCAAAAAAAAAACAAGTTAAAAAAAGCAAAAGATGAACACGAGTTCTTCTGTAGAACCTGTTTCTACAGAAACAGCTGTTTGTCCAAACATTTTGTGTGTGAAACACCCCCTCTCTCAGTAAGTCCCTGTATACCCAACCCTGAGCACAGATCAGGACTGAAAATAAAGTAGAATAATTGGAGGCGAAAAATACCTTCAATTCAAACAGTCAGAGGTTACAACTACAGCTGACGGTTCAGCTTGACCCCAACAGACCGCCGTTCATCTCTGTAGATGTCAGGCAGCTGGGGAAAAAATGGAATCTCAACTAAATAGAGAAGAACATCTATTACAGATCTCATCTCCTCATCTTTCAACTTCTGTTGCACCCTTTTCTTTCTCCTCTGTCAAGGTGATTTGTCTGTTCCCCTCTGCTATCAAGAAACTGGCTTGCTGCTTTATTCCAGTCGATTGAACACTCTAGAGATTCTGGCCTTCACCACCTTCAATTCACGTTATATTTCTCTTTTCCTTCATTAAACTTTTTTAAATTTCTGTGAGCTTTTTATCCCCGTTTTATTTTCAATCCAATTTTGAGAGTCTTGTCTGTTCTTTGTTTGTAATGAGCAGGATCTTTTAAATGCAGAGAAACTAAATAAAAGTTATTGCATGGATGGTTTCTGAGAATGTTGCAGGACTCCGCTTCTGTTTGCAACATCAGCCCAAACTCAGCCCATATGAATTATAATAGGACTGCAACAATAGTTACGGTGATAATTGGTTAAATGAAATGTCAGAAAGAGATGTTAGAAAAAGCGCTGTTACAATAACTTTTTTCTAGCTTTTGAAATTCCAAAGATTTGTTGTTTTTTCCTTATCTAGCACCAAGAACTAAAAGATTATTGCATTTTTGAGTTCATTAAAACTACAATATACAAAGAACTGTAAAAAAAAAAAACAGAACAAAATTCAAACTTATATTCTTACTGAGGAGTTTTAACAAAACATCAATTTTTTACTTGTCAAAACATAATTAACTGTGTAAATATATTTTGTATCAGATTTTGACAGGTTTGACAATCACTAAAAGGAATTGTGAAATTCTTAACAGGAAATGGTCTTTGGGTTTTTACAGAGTAACTCATAGTTACCTAATCCAATTTGCTGTTGGACTATAACTGGATTTAATTTGCATGCATGCGTTTCCTTTTAGTCCTGGATGATGGAATTTTATTGATCACCAACAACAATCCATGTATCCATTATCTATACCCACGTCTTCCTTTCAGGGTCACAGGGGTCACATCAAGCAGTTACTGTGCGAGGGGCGGGGTACACCCTGGACAGGTCACAGGACCATCACAGGGTCACATAGAGACAAACAACTATTCACTCTCTTACTCATGCCTAGGGACAACTTAAGAGTTATTAATTAGGCTAACATGCATGTTTTTGGTTAATGGGAAAAATGTGCAAAAATGTGGATGTTTTTTTCCAAGTTCAAGTAGGAAATTGACTTTGACACAAACTTTAAACCACATTAAAATAGAGTGAATGTGTTGGTGATATTTTTTTGTATGCATTAAAACTGGTAGTTTTACTGTTGAGCTGATTTCAAACCAATTGTTTACTGACAGACAACACAAACACACTTCCAAAATGAAGTCATTTACATATATAAAAAGACTATTGCCCACAATTACAAATTATGTGTCTATTTCCACCCACACCCTCAGGTTTGACTGACAGGAAGAGATTTGTTTCACCACTGTTTGCTTTTTAAAAAAATCTGTTTCCAAGAAACATACTTCTGTGTCCAGAGAAAGAGGGCAAATTGTATAAAATGCTTAGTAAACTTCAAACATAAACCTATATTTTGCATAAAATGGTGTAAATTTACAATAATTTAATAACTGTCAAAGGTGTGACTGTACAGCTTTATGTTGCACTTGGATATTTGAACAAAAACTTATACAATCTGAGAATGTAAAAATATGAAACTTACTGTCTGGAAAGAAAAATACAAAAATAACAATTCAATTACATCAAATGTAGCTGTGTATGACTGAAAAAGGGGTGTTTTTTTGAATGATGGGAAAGAAAAGGCAAAAAAAATAAAAAATAAACAACACAGCTCCTTTGTCTATAGGTTTCATTTCTACTCTTAAGTTCCCTTTTGTTGCATTTCTGAATTATAGATTTTGATTTAAACTTGTAAAACAAATGCTGTCTCTTGATCCCACAGCACTAACTTCATCATGGACTTATTTCCACACTCACACACCCAAAAATTGTATTTCTGTCCTTATTGGGACACAGTGTCACTACATTTATGATTTAAACTGGACTTCCTTTCACTTCTGTAGCCTAACTCAGACACTTACCCTAACCCTATCCATTACCAGTACATGCCTAGTCCTAGTCCTAACCTAAACTCAATTCACACTTTAGTCTTATAGCTAACCTCCCAACACAAGATTGGTTTTACACCTTATTATGCTTTGGTCCTCAAAAGGACAATTGGTCCTGACAAGGTAGGTGTTTTTACCAGAAAAGGTCCTAAAAAAGTAACAAAATCCAGGTACACACACACCATTTCTTTTATAACCACTAAGAAGGAGAAATCTGAAGAAAACAAAATTACTGTCAAACAACTCCATCTCCATTACGCCACAGGGAATGTTTGTAGCTTTTTATTGCCACTGTGTTTCATCGTATGATCTTTTGATTTAGTGATACTTTTTTATTTCTCAGTGAGAAAAGAAGATATGAAAGAGAAACAAAACTATAAACTATAACACAAACTACAGCTGCCTGTTTTTTCCCTACACTACTTGCGACTTAACCCTTGGTTTGGCGTGATGAGTTATGTATATTTTCTTCAGATTATGTGAGAAATGTCAAATTTATAAAAACAGAAAGGCACAAATAAAGACTTTGAAGGCCAAAATAACTGACTTCAGTTTATTTCTATTTGCAATTGTCTTAAATTACCTACTAAGGTTTTAACAGTTTAACCTAAAGGTTTCCAAAACGTTGTCTTTTGTCCCAGTTCAAAGCAGAGAAAATGAGCACAACAGAGAAGACCCAACATTCTATGGATGGCTGTTTTCTGCAGTTTGTGAGGAACTGATTGGACGTAAAAACTGCTCAATGATCAATTTATGACACACACACGCACACACATGTGCTTCATACGCCTTTGGGAGAAGCTTAAAGAGGGAGATCAGAGCCAGAGCTATATCATCAGATAAGCTGGGTCAGAGGAGGCGTACTCCTCTGCATCGATCTCCAATGATCTCTGACGAGAGGCCAAACGGGAGTCAATGTTTAGGACAAACTGCTGTCGAACAGAAGAGGCAGCCAAGAAACACAAACACACCTGTTTTTTTAAAAAAACAGCTTGATGTTTACTAACCCAGACATCAACAAAGACTGCAGAGCCTCTTCTATAGATTTCACTGCAGCTTTCACAGCAACTGTAAAGTTAACAGTAGCTCAAAAAGTCCAAGCTTTACTTTCAGAAAGTCTTGAGAAAAAAAGGGTTTCTTTAAAGATGATTGATGTTTTTTAACAGGTGCTTCCATAATGTAACTCTAAATCCAGTATTTCACTAGATGGTGGCACTAGAAACTGTGTGTGTTTGCACCTAGCAAGTCGTGGGATGCATTTTGTACAACCATTAATTACATTTAAAAATAATAACTAAACACATTTGTTTTTGCCTTAGTTGTTACAAAAGAGTGAGGTTAGTGTACTTAAAAAAGGCATTAGCATAATGGATATTAATATGACCAGGTCTATTTGACCTGCTAATGTTTATCAACCAAAAACAGTTGGGGGAACAGGTCTGTGCTACTGGTATTGGTTGGGTCAATAGCTGAAAGATTTGGGAACCATTGTTGTAGACCATGCATAATATTTTGTCAGCCACTTCTGTCCACATTCTACTGACCTCGGCCCAGTTTGTGCCCACACAATGTCACTACATTTATGGTTTAACCTGCAGAATACATTAGAAATAAAGATGGGTAGAAGTTGAATATTTTAAAATAATTATTATTAGTTATTGAGTGGATAGACTGTGTATTCAAGTTTTCTCTCCACTCAGACGGGGGACAACTAAAATGAGAAGGCTGAGACACTTTGCAACTCATGTTTGTATAATCAGTGGAAAAACTACAATCCCCTCAAATACGACTGATCCTTCAAAGGTTATTTTCTTCATTTTTGGGTTCAAAAGATGAAAGCTGAGAAAAAATTAACAGTTTTGCTTTTGTTTTGATGAACTGTATGTACATGTAGATCTCAGCAGCTAAAAACAGCATTGTAACACCACGTTTGAAATCAAACGTTTAGCAACAGATTAACTTTAATTACAAATTGCAAACTTTTGCATTTCTCTTTTAAGATGCTTTCATAAGCTTTTCACTGAAGTGTGTTTGTGTTCTAGATGTGATAACGTGGAAATGGCAGCTAAAATCCTCCAACCCTACATTTACTGTACAGCAAAAAGGATTTTAACTTTGCCAATAGTTTTGAAGGAGATTGCAGTTGTTGGGTTTCCTAGAGCATCTATTTTCTCTATCTCACCTGACTGCAGAATGTAGTACATTTGTGAGAAAATCCAGGCTGTCAATGTGATAAAAAATATAAATATTTCAAGCCAAACCAAACTGCAAAGGTAAAAATGACAAATGATGACAGAAAAAATGTAGTTTTCTGTTTTCTGATACACAACAGCTGCATTAGGTTTTGAGTGTTTGGTAGATATCAGTCCATATCCAACAAAATGTTATATGTAATTCTAAACATAGTGCCATCTCTTGACATACTTTCCTTTCTTTACTCAGACTCTCTGCCTTCATCAACAGTGACACAAAAAGCAGCCTTTGTGTGAGTATCAGAACCTTTTACATGGACTTCATTGTGTTTGTAAAGCTCATTTAGGCGATGTAAAAGAACCAACGTAAAAGGGATTTTTTTCTTCTATAATGAATGAATGAGGATTACAAACGGATGACCAGGGGGTCCTTCGTTTCTTACAAATGTGTTCAGCTACAAAACAACTAACTTACAGATAAGATGATCGACTTTGTATAAAGAAAACCAAAAATACATTATAGTAATACATATTCATTGTACATCACAGTAGCTTTAACATCGATAAACACATTTGTTGAAATAAATATGTGCAGTCATTTGACTTTTATAGGTGATGACTTGATTATATAAACTTAGCAAAGTGTTTCTTTTTTAAATATGAATTCACTCCCATGATGTTCGTCTTTCAAAATGATTGCGTCATTGCATTTAAATCACATTCATTACATATATTTTGACAATACGGGAAGCAATTTTCATAATATTATTTTAGTTTTCTTTAACATAAATACTTTTTTATAAAGTTATGTATTTTTTGCTGCTTTTGTTCGGTGTCTAATTGTGATCTTCAAGCTTTCTTTTTTTTAATTCTAATTACAGATTAAAGATCTTAGACTTTCACAGACAGGTGTATGGTCTTATGACATTCAGGTCTTCAAAAGAACATTACTAAGCCAACGGCACGATGTTATTTTCCACTTTGCTCTTCATCGATTTCCCATTACGACTGATATCACTGCTTTCACACAGGCTAAACAAAAACTCCACAGAAAACAAGTGCACAATGTGGTAGAATGTTATAAATGACCCCAGGTACTTATATATATATATACACTGACACTTAACAATAAGGATATGTTCACAATGCAGGCAAAAGGGACCCAAATCCAAATTTTTGCCCATATGTGACCTTTAGTCGATTTTTTAAATGAAAGCTTGAAAGTGACAAATCAGAGTTGTTGTTGTTTTTTTTCTTTTTCAAATCCAACCCATGTCCTTTCTATAGGTGGTACTAATGCAGATACATATTCATGGTTTTTCAAAGCAACTGAGGCCTGAATGGTCACGTCACATTTCATATTATTTTTTAGGTCACTGAGGTAGAGGTATACAGATCACAGAGACACAAATGTCAGTTAAATGCTTGGAACGCTGCATGTTTTCAGGTCCAGAACAAAAGTCCAGTTGTTTTGATTTGACATACCCTGGATGAAGAATTTACACCAAAACGTGGCGTTAACACGACAGCCTAGTGGTTAGCACAGATGCCTCGCAACAAAAAGGATTCGATTCCAACATGTAACATATATGTCACACGTGCAATGAAAAACACCGTCTGTGTTATAAATAATTTTATTAGCACTCGTGTGACAGCTTTGAAAATTACTTTTTCTTGTCTGCAAGGAGGATGTGACAGGCAAAGCCATGGTTCATCACCATGCTACAAAGTGATTGTAGTATATTGTAATAACAAAATGTTACATTATTAATGTAATTACTCTTAAATCCTATAGCGGTGGTCGCAAACACTGTACCCGCTCGTGACTGGGTGCCTGTGGGGACAGTGAATGTTCTGAAAATAACACTCACCATCATACAAAAAAGGACTTACAAGTTACATATAACCTAAAAAAGTTAACATACAGGCCTGTGTGTGTGTATGTATATATATATATATATATATATATATATAGCTCCAGAGCTAATTTACTAAACATCATTTTTGATCGTTTCAACTCATATACTGCAAAGAACATAAAAAATGCAATATGTTACATTGTTGTCAAATATTACAACTTTTTAGCCTCAACTCTTTGCATTTAAATTTTAAGTGGCACCCATCAGCATCAGCATCATCCCCAAAATGCATTTCCTCTGTAATAAAATGACGGCACACTTAAGTAAAAAATGTAATAAACTTACATTTTTCAAGTAATTGGATGTTGTCGCATGTAACAAACAACTTTTAGTAAATTACAAAATAACAACATATTAAGGCCAACATGTGCAAGTATGAGATCCGTACAAAGTTTTACTTCGAGTTGAACTTATTTGGGCATTAGTTTACATCACATCTGTATTTCTAAGCAGAACTGTTTTATTTTTTTACGTGGCTGCTTCTACACTAAGTTTTATAAAATTAGCAACGACTGCAGAAGAAATCCTAAAACGTAAACTGGATTGTTGGTGAAGGTTTAGTGTGAACACAGGCTTCAGTTTAGAAATTCAAAAGCAGCTGATGAGTTGCCAGGCTGTGAATATGACTGAATTATACAAAATCCTAAACATACCAGTTGTGAACTGTGCTGCAGGAGGGACGGGAAAAATTTTCTGAATTTTAACCAGATTTTATTTCTATTTTCGCCGTGAAAACTAGGTCAGTGTTGCCACGGGGACTGCTGCGAATCATGACTGACAGTAAACTCTGTAGTCTTTAAAAAGGCAAACTTTGACAGCGACCTTTAAGCTCAATGGGGTGCAAAGTGTTTGATACTGAAAACATTCATTTTTATAAAATCTCCCTCTAAAAGGGTTTGAGTTCTGCAGTATATTCAACTACAACAAGGAGAGATCCATTTTTCCAAACCAAGCTGAGCCCCCGCCCACCCAATCCCTTACTATTCCACCACGTGTCTCCCAAAGAAGTGGTGAAACTTTATCTCTTTATCAAAATATTAAAAAATAAAGTGAATAGTTAAAAACTTATTTGGAAAAGGGAAAAAAGACTGAGTTATACAGAATGTTATTTCTTCAAATGAACTTGTTTTGGTGATTTTTATTTACAAACAATACATTGATATTTTCACAACCTCTAAGCAGACAAGGTTATGGGCACCCCCTGTTCTAAAACCACTGTTTAAGGGTTTCCCAAATAAACTAGGAAAAACTCTTCAAATTTGATTTAAAAAAATATCCACTTTGCTCAGTAAGTGGGAAAGAATAAGATGACAGTAAACTTCAACTAAGTTTTAAAAGAAAGGATTGATTTGTGCCTTTTAATGTGGGCATCGCTACGGGCTGTTATAGTGAAGAAGGAGCTGAGTCAAAGGGTGAAGCTCTAATATATCAAACCCTTAATTATGTTCATTAAATATGGATCATGACCAAAATAAATAAATCCTGGATACAAGTGGTTCAAATATGCTTCCATTGTAAGGTGGCCGGATTCAGCCTTGGAGAAGAGATAAGGAGTTCCATCATGGAGGTAAAGCCGTGGCTCCTCTGTATCGAAACAAGTCAGCTGAGCTGGTTCTGGAATCTGATTAGGATACCTTCTGGGTGCTTCCTCTGAGGTTTTCTGGGTATGTCCCATGAGGGGAGACAAGAAGGATGTGAGAATTTTCTGAATTTTAACCAGATTTTATTTCTATTTCGCCGTGAAAACTAGGTCAGTGTCGCTATGGGGACTGCTGTGAATCATGACAGACAGTAAACTCTGTTGTTTGTCTCTTTGTCTGTGTCCCTGTTATGAACTGGAGACCAGTCCAGGGTTTTCTGTGATGAACTGGAGACCAGTCCAGGAATGGACTAGAGACATGAGAAAAGCTCCAGCCCCCACCCCGACTCTGATCAGGAACAATGAGGCCATAATGGATGGATGATTATCTTTAAAGCAGGAAGCAGATATTTAAACATAAAATATTATTTTATTTTTATCTTAATCAGTAACATTTTCTGTGTGTTTTGTAAAGATATTTGACAGCTTTCTAAGAATTAACACATTTGTAACATTTATTCAAAATACACCTGTTTCTTATTAATTACCAACGTCTGTAACATTGGTTTTCAACTATTATACAGTAAAATCTTCAACTTATGGCTTGTTTGTACTGATTATTGTACTAAATCTTGTATACACAATATATCAGTTGTATAATATAAAAACAACAAGAACAGAAAACTTTACTATCAATCGCTGTGAAAAGATTTAGTTTTCCTATGTTTTAATGCTTTTCCCCCCCTCTATTCCGGGAGGTAAACATACTGAGTATCTGTGCCCTAAAGGGTTAATGTTCCTAGTCTCAAAGCGATTGGGGGAGCTAGGTGTGAGTGTGGGACATTTTTAGAATGTGTCCCACGGGTACCGTGTTGGTGACCCCTGTTCTATTGTATCTCTTTGAAGCATTCACTATCAGTAGAACAATTATTACATATGTCTGCGCAGAAATGAAAATAAACTCAACAAGTTGATAGAAAAACAGTGTTCCACATTAAAGTGGTCCACATGGATCATAATTTTTACATACGAACAACTTTGACATGATTGTTCTGGTAGTTAAGCCATTAGCTTAAGGAAGTAAATTAAACTTGTAACTTTCCTTTAAAAGACTAATGAATGAACATAAAGTTTGAAAATACATTTCAAGATCCTAACTACTGAGTGGGTGTATCTAATACCTTTTATTCAGTTATTTATTTTACTATATTTCTTTCTGTTTTTTACCTGCTTGTCTTTTTCAGATCACACTAACTCACACCAAAGGACAATTTAAACTTATCAATTAACCCAACATGAATAATGTTTTGGTCATTGGGAGAAAACCGTACTTTTTGGGGAAAACATATGTGTGCATGGGGTGAACATGCAAATTCCACATAGAAAGAGAATGGGTCCTGCTACCTTCCTGCTGTGAGGCGATAGCTCAAACCACTGTTCCATCACTCAGACCTGGATTTATGATAATTTATTTAATTATTGAACTCAACTCTTTTGCCACTTACAATGCATTTTATGTATTGGAGTTGTTTCGCTTTTAAAGTGACTTTTAGACTTTGTGCTTCAAATAAAGTGATCAAAAGCAAAAATAAAAAAAGAGAACAATAATTGAAATGTTTTAAAGAAAATTATAAAAATGACTCCGAGTTGTCAGGATCCGGAGATGAAAAGTCGTCTGCTGGGACTGAAACCTCACACAGCTCAAACCCACAGCATGAAGCCAGAAGGAAAGGTCAAAGGTTAACTGACCCCGGCTATAAGGCCAAAAAGGTTAAACTGGACACTTTAGCAGAGCAGCTGGGGGGTCAACAGAGATAGGGTTATTTGTCTGTCTGGTTAGCAGTTAAACATGCCTCGTTTCTGTGGCTTTCTGCCCGAGCACGAGAAGTGTTTGTGTGCGAGCGAACAGGACAACAAAGGTGTGTGTCCAAAAACTTGTCAGTGGCCGTGTGTGTGTTAGCTTATTACCCAGCCAGTCGTTGAACTTCTTGACCTCAGACGGTAGGCCGAGCTCGGTGAAGTCACCCATGTGGAGCAGGACGTCTCCGTAGGGCATCTGGATGCCATCTGTACGCGAGTGTGTATCAGAAACACACACAAACCTGGTGTGTCCTGCCGGCTTGGGAGTGTCATAAGGAATGGGGTCCACCCTGAAGAGACAGAAAGGGAAAGGACATCAGAAAAGAATCTCTGACCAACACAAGAATCTTAGTTGTCAAAAGATCAGTCCATGTTTGTTTACATGGAAATATTTTTTTAAAGAAATTTACAGAGGATTTAGACTGCTCAATAACAAATGTAGGTTAACATGTTGAAAAATTCAATAAGGAGTTTTTATTGCAACATATTATCACTGTGCAAAAATGATATCTCCAGTAATTTTTGTTTTTTTATGTTACACATCTCTAATGAATAACCCCTAATGCACATTTTCTTGCTATCAATTTAAAACGTACCAACCTTAATGTGAAACTAAGTTTTAACAGATCAAATCATCCTGTCATCGCCAACAAAAAGGCAATACTTTTTGTCAAGCAAAATGTTCCACTTATGTTTTAATTCTGCCTTGGTTTTATGCAGTCATTTCTTCACACTTTGTATTGAACATTTTCTTTCTAAGAGCAGAAGAGGGGATTCTAAAAAAAAAAAGCACCCTTTTTCATCGACAGCTAGAAAGGATGACATTAAGAGGCAAATCTTTAAGAAATGTTTGAGCTTTTCACACCATTTTGTAAAAGGAACAAAGCAGAAAACTGGAAAATGTGTTGTGCACAAGAAAAAACAGTTCACAGAATAATACATCTTGCTGAGCAAAGATAAATAAATAAATAAAAGGAGAGACATTGCAAGCAGTAATCTGGCTGATTAGTGCTCACAAGAAGGGCTGTGCTTTTAATTTTTGTTTTATAAGATTGGCTAAACAGACAGTGAATTAAAGCGTGGCACATTCTTTCAAGCCATTATCTAAAAAAAAAGAAGAAACCTCTTAGACACAACTCTGTCTGGGGGTAAAAGAAAAAACCTCTTTATGGAGGTTCTTTTGTTTGAAAGAAAAAAGGGGAAGAAAACCGTGTACTTTTTCTGACTGAAATGAAAGAAAGGAAGGAGAAATTTTTTTATATCAGCTCGTCTGTAATTGAAGTCTGCAATGTGCAATCCTCCAGCACTCTGCCACCAGACTATTATTTCATTAGAAGCGATGTCACTCTGTCGACGAAAATCAGACACTTAATCAGCCCCGCAATCTTCAGGCTGACATGCACACAAACACACAGGGTTACTGCACATTAAGGGACAAAAATGGCAAAAAGCAAAAATGATTTTTTAAAACATGTTTTAAACTGGAGGCTGTCAATTTGAGAATAAAATAAATTGAAGAAAAAAAAATCCACCCTTTTAAGAGTTGCAGTGGTGAGATTTCACCAGAAGGTTCTCATTTTGGAGAGGAGGAGGAAAGTGTTAAAAAATAAACGGGAACCTGATGCATTTCTAGAAATGGGATAAAATTATGTTTTCAAGAACATGTTAGCCAAAGGGTAATTATTTTAAATGGTCTTTTGGTTCCAACATGTCTGCTGTAAATCTCAGGTCAAGCCGTCTGTGCCGACTACCTGTAGAAGATTTGATGTCAAAGTTCTGCAGGACATCTGTTTCTCCAACACGACAAATAAAAAAGGAAGTGATATAAAAGTGTTTTATTAAGACGCTTGACGTCGCGCATTTTAAAAATTATTCCTTGTTTTGAACAAACTTTAGTGAAACCAAAGCAGATGTAATTTACTGAAAGTTGTTCCTTTCTAAATTCAAGCTTTAAAAAGACAAAAAACACCTGAACATCAGTCTTTAGCCCAGTGGTGCCCAAACTTTTTCTACCAGGCCGCCTTTGAATTGTAAGAATATTTCCACGCACGCACGCACGCACGCACGCACGCACGCACGCACGCACGCACGCACACACACACACACACACACACACACAC
>JAVKLF010000038.1:23100368-23111658 GCA_034783495.1 Millerichthys robustus
TGTGTGTGTGTGTGTGTGTGTGTGTGTGTGTGTGTGTGTGTGTGTGTGTGTGTGTGTGTGTGTGTGTGTCAGCGTGCTCTTACATGTGGACGTGTGGAGGTTGGAAGCGGCTCTGGTTGATGTTGTAATGGGTGAAGGCCTGCGTGGGGTTGGAGCTGTACTCGTCCACCGTTATGGTCACTTTGCCATGAGCCATCCTTCCGCCGTTTGGACATGAGACGCCGTTTGTTCACCGGGATTCAGCAGCGAGCCGTGCGGCAGTCATCCTTCAGAGCCGCTCAAGAAAGCCTAGGAATTCTCCCAGCAGCAGCAGCAGCTTCCCTGCCCACCGATTCCACCACGACACGCTGCGGTCTGCACCGACACGAGCACAGAGACACATGCAGGCATCAGCTGCTGTACACGAGGTATGAAGCTCCTTCTAAATGCACCATCATAAAAGAAGGAAATCAAAAATGTGCTGACATTTTATACACAAAGAGGTACAAAAGACATGTAAAATGAAAAACTGCGCGATGGGTCTAACAGAAACATTCCATTTAACGAAGTTCACTAGTTTTTTAGGTCGCAATTTGACTTTTATCAAAATGTTTTAAACCGTCAAACTTTAAACACAATGTTGAAAGATATAACAATGGATTTCCTTACAGTCAAACTGTAACACATTCTAAATTTGTACAGCTAGGGTGACAAAACAAAATCTAGAAGTAACATTGTTGCAGACCTGCTACTCGAAAACCTGTTGGTTCTGATGCAAGGGAATATGTCCAAGTAATTAGCCACTGGTTGATTAAAAAATTCTCAAAATAATTCTTACCTAAAGAAAAATCACTGCCAATGAAAAAAATGGTGCAAAGCCTTCAATAAAACAAGAAATTCCTCAGAGGGCACACATGAAACAGGTCTGCTTCCCCACCAGAAATCAGCCCACACACTAAAAATAAACATAAAACGATTGTGTTCTTCCAGGCCTGGTGCTCCAATTCTGTAATTAACAAGGAACATGTGATCTGCCAGCTGAAGAGATCGGGCATCTTTGCACGTCAAGCATTAAAAGAATCTACAAGACGAGTTCTGCATCGCTCACCTGGCTTTCCTGTATGTCTCCTTGCACCTCCTTCGTTCTCTGACCTGCCTAACTGTAAGGAGGGTGGCTGCTGTGGGCTTCACAGGCATCTTATACCAAATGGTCCTGATGCAACCATACACCAGGAAAAAAAACTATAGATATAGAATAAATGCTGTTAACTTAATAAGACTGTCACCTTTAAAGTAAATAAACAGCAGCACCGTTCACTTATTGTTCAACTCCTGTAGTGATCAGTACAAAGAATGAAAGAAAATAAGGTCCCATTGAATATGTTAACACAAACAACACTAATTTCAACTCAAAACTGTCCTATTTTCACAAAAAGCATTGATTTATGTTTTCTGGGTCATCTGGATGCTACTTCCTCTGATGCCTGCTGTTTATTTCAGTCAGAAGGGTTTATCCCTGCCTCAGGAAAAAAAAACTGTGTTAACTAAACTCATTCAAATTCATTCAGCTTTGCACAATAAAAGGTTTACTTAAAAAAGAAAAAAGTTTATTACGCCAATTAATTTTTGCTGCAAACTGCACAAGAATCCATTTCTTCCTTTTATTATTTAACTGTAAATAAAAGCTACTTTGTCAGACTCGGGCTAAACAATCACTTCTCTCAAAAATAGACCCAAATCCCCCACCCACGCTGCCTTCACCACACTCATTAAATGATGTTTTAAGTGTAAATGTCGGTTGAATCATTGTTTTATAGTTTGCAGCACGCCTCGCGCTCTCCTCGGCGCGTGCCACTGACTGCATGTGTGTGTGTCCGGCTGCTGAAACTCGCCTGTCTGTCTCTACCTTATGGCTACAGTAGCAACAACTAGCTCTGTAGCTTAGCCTGCTAAACCTGCGCTGGGAATACATTTTTATTCTGCTGTAGCTTGGCGCCGAGCTGCTTCTTTACAGCGGAGCACACACACACACCGTCAGCTGAACACACAGGCAGCATGGTAGCGAACTTCACTACAAATCAACCCAGTAAGCAGCGGGGAGGGGGGGAAGGCGAAAAAAAATTGACCCTTTCGCATGCCGTGCATAAACACGGTTTCTGCCACGAACCGCTTGCTGTAAACAGTACAGTGCCGCTCGCTGCAACAAAAAGAAAGGGTCCGTTCAATCCTAAACTCTGCTCTGCAAACAAAAAAAAAAGAGGACCCTAAGGTGGTCAGTGTCAAAGCACCGCCGCGGTAACCTCTTGCACTGCCTCGGAAATGACAAGCCACCTTTAACCGACGGCTTTGTGTCAGGAATTTTCTTTTTTTTCCACCCTCATCGTCTCCCCTCCCTCCTGTTTCGGCTTCCTAAAGCAAAGCGGAAAGGTTGCTCTACCTTCGTTGTGTAGGTTTTTTTTCTTCGGCGGGGGTATATCTGGCCGGGGAAAGAGCGTCAGGTCGGGGTCGCCCTCTTCTTCTACGCGGTGGTGGAAGCAGCAGCGACGGCTGCGGAAGGACGCGGATCCATGCGGCGGCGGCTGCAGACCGGGGTGATTCGTGAAAAGTCCGGGGTGTTGCGGTTATCTGCGCGGGTAGGGCAGAACCTTCGACCCGGCGGGACCTCTCGGCTGGCTCCTGTGGAAAGAAAACCAGACAAGGAGGAGAGCGAGCGGCAGGGAGCCAGAGAGCAGGGCGAGAGACACTGACAGACAAGCGGGGGAGAGAGGGAGCAGCCCCGGTCTGTCGGAGGGGGAGCAGGAGTGCAGTGAATCCGAGCTGCCACTGGGGTCAGAGAGCAGAGAGAGGAGCAGGAGCGAGCACAACCCCCCACCCTCACCACCTCACCGTGCGCGCGCCCGACCCGCGGGCACACGCGCGGCGAGGCGCGAGAGGGAGGTAGGACAGAGGAATGGGGGAGGAGATCGAGGGAACCTCGGTGCTTGAGTCCAGTCCCGCGCTGCCTCCTTTGCTGCGTTCACTTACCATCGAAATTTTAACTTCCTGTACAGAAGCACACAGCAGCAGCCTCAGGTATTTAGTGAAAAACAGGGCGACATGTTTTACAAGTTTGGTAGAAACAATGAGGTGATCAGTTGATCAGATAGCAAAATATTATAAAAAATGAGCAGTTCAAAGTTGCAAAAATTATCACTTTTTGAAGATGTCTCAAACAGAAAGTAGACTTGTAGGTAAATCAGGATCATTCATTCAGTTTTGTTGCTGTTGTTGTTTTACAGGATGCTAGTTCACAGCAAAAGACATCCAAGGGTACTTTACAAGACAACAAAAAGATAAAACTCTGATTCAAGCAAAATTTAATCCAAATTCATATATCTAATCATTATCAAGTTAATGTGAATTTAATATGGTTTAATTAAACCCAGACCAATGGCATTTAATTTACTCCAACATAGTGTTCATAAAATGTGTTTATGCCTGAAAAATGTATTCCTTGTTGTCTAACAGTATAATCTAATACAGTAAACACAAAGTTAAGTAAAGTTAAGTAAATTCTAGGCCATCAACATACAACTAGAGACAGCACCAAAATAAGAAAGGTGAAGTAACAAAGGACACGCGCCCTCTAGTGGATTGCTGCAGTAAAACTTTTAAGTCCCGTTCATCTATGTAATTGACTGGGACATTTCCTGAAAAATAAAAATACACTTCAGATATTTTTTTCTGGAGTTGATTTATGTTTATCTACATAGTTGTTTCCTTGCTGCCGTATCATAACATTAGCAATTTTTTATGCATTTAGTTTCTTTTTTTGTTTGTTTGTTTTGTTTTTCAGTTTCAGTCATTTCAGTGTCATATTACACCATGATTGACAGCCTGTTTGGAGAGTGTGTAAACAGAACATTTTTATTGAGGGTTTACACATCCAGCATCACACCCCTTGTATGTAGCTGGCTCCATAAATACAACAGAGTTTAAATAATTTGACAATTTCGATTTTGGACATTTGATAGTGTTGCTTAGTTCATCTTTATTTATGTCAGTGGTCCAATAACAGAGCACTGCAAGGCCAGTGTGGAAAGTGGTCACTCTAAGAGTTAAATAAATACATTGTTCAACAGAACCATTCTACTCCAGAGGTAATGTTCTCTTTTGTTAATAAGAAATAAAAAGCAGTTTGTCTTCCATGTTGCAGAACCAATTTTTCAGACTAGTGGAACTGGTCTGGTGTTTCCTGGTTTCTCCTGGACTTGCTGCCTTCATTACCCAACAGATAATTGGTATAGACGAAGATGATGTATTTATTGAGTATTTATTCTTTAAATCAAATAAAGTAGTTATCATTTCTGGTTGTTTCACCTCAATGCTGAGGCAACCAACTTCCATGGTAATAACTGTCAGCAAGATAAAAGTCTGGTGTAAATGCAGAAACATCCATCCATCCATCAATTACCTTAACCTGCTTCTTCCTTAAGGGGCCACAGGGGTGCAGAAACACTTGTTAGAAAATAGATCTCTGAATGTAACATTCTTTTTTTACATTTAAACGTGACATGCATGTATTAATGCACCGGTTGTTGCAAATATTGACCTGAAATATGTCTTACTGGATTCCAGAAGTGTGGGAAATTGCTGCTTGAGTATTGAAGGTGTTAAATGCATGATCAGAAAACAGCTTGGCCCCTTTGGCTTCACAACTAAACAATGCTAATTAGTACCTGTGGGAATCTAACACACAACCTGAAATGGGGCAACACACTTTCCAAAAATGGGTAAGTCTTGCAACTAGCTGATTGGGTTTAATTTCTTCAGATTAACTTACTACAGTTCAAACCTTTTTCTTTTTCTCATGTATAATTTATTTTTTTCAAGGATTTTAGCCAGTTTTGGGAGGACTGTTGTGGAATAAAAAATGATCTCAACAAGATTTTTGACTGCCTTTGTACTCGTCTTTTCAGTTTAATCCTTGCATGTAAAGGTTTTTTTTTGTTTGATACAGTAATAAACACTTATGGCTATAGCTGGATAACTTTTAGAAAAGGCAATATGCGACTTCCATTTTAGTGAGTTGCTGCATCCATGTGAAAGAGAATCCACAGCTAAAATACATCAGATGAGAGTGAAACAACATTTCCCTCAAAAAATCCAGCAACTGGTCTCCTCAGTTCTTAGCTGTTTACAGACTTTTGTTAAAAACAGAAATGACCAAGGCATGGTGCTAAGCCCAACCCTGTCCTTACTATTTGTTGTTGTTGTTGTTGTTGTTTTAGATGTGTTGCTACAGACCTGAGGGACTTGACACCTTTTTTTGTTTTCAGTTTTCAAGATGATATTAGATGGTGTCAATTGCAAGTGTTATAACTGATTTTATTTTATTTGTAATTAAACATAGAGCCTCTCCACTAAAATCCAATACTATTTTCTGTGTACAAAGACACAAGAGGTGCATATTAGTATTTGTTTCTTCTCAGTAGGCTCTGTCATGAGACATCTCAAGCTGAGATTTGGACACCTTCTGGCTCCCTTAGTGGGATTTCTGAATGGACTGAGGGGGCGAGAGGAGGATGTCAAAGCCAACCCACCTCTGATGCTCCTTAGTGCTGGTAAATTAAAGCCGGACTCAACGCAATGATGAAGTGAGGGTCTGTGCGACCACCTGGTGGCAGAATTAAACAACAATAAAGTGGTTTATTACCAAGGAAAGATTAATGCCATACAGCTTTATTTAGTTTAAAAAATTACTACAAAGAGGATCACAAAGCTGTGTTAATTTGTCATGTTGCAAAAATGAAAGGAGGGAGACGTATGTGAAACGCTTAATGCGCTCCGGCTGAGATCCAGCTACTGTGCCTCTTCTGGTTCTGCGCTTCATTTCTGAAAGCTTACATCTTTGTTGGATGCGACCCCATGCATCTGTAACTTTTGAGCGGTCAGAGGCAGCACATACCCTGACTGGTCCATTCGGCCATATCACAGAGCTGTTAAATGAAGACATCATGAGTCTGAGAAAGTACACAGCTATATTTTCACAGAGGCATCCTTAATGATGATACCACCAATAAACATATGCATGAGTTGAGTTCTTAAGTGTTAATTAGTGTCAGCAAGTGGTAAACGTTTTAATGCACTCAAAAAGCCTGCACCACCATCCGTACTGCTGTGATATGCATAAATATTACTGCAGCAGTTTGTTTCTGGACACACAGAGTTTTGCAGTAAAACCTCAACAGAGTAAAAAAAAAAGCAACATTTTTTTTCCTGAAGGTAAAGGATATTACTGAAATGCTTCCCATCAATAAGTTCAACAGCAATTCTAATATAGTGGGAATAAAAAAAAACCAGAGCCAAGGCTCTACCTTTTAATATACTGATGGGATTTTTGATGAGAAACGACTGAGTGGGACGATCCTCTCGTCTGTAGGCTTCCACCACATTTACATGTCTGCCAGCTGAAGCAGAGCTGCCTTTTTCTAATTTTACTGACATGCTTCAATTTCCCAGGCCCATCTGCACGTCCCCCCCGCTGCCACAACAACCAATGCAAGTCATTTCCATTTGACTTTTCTCTTATCTGCACAAAAAAAGAAGAAGGTGAGAGGGGAAAAAAAGCATTTCCATCTAGTCGCCGGCGGGTGTTAATGTGAAAGCAAGGTTTAAATTTTATGTGGCAGGGCCACATTTAAACATTTGACCAGCGTTTGTTCTCCTGGCTGCATATAGAAAACTGATGAAAGATACGGGACCAAATGTCACAGAAGAAATGGCTTTTGCCATCAATGTTTTATTCAGCCCTGTGTCGCCCTGATCACATTTATACAATAGAAAATGTAAATGCTATGCAGAGAGCTCAAAAACACTATATATTTTATGACCTTCTACAAAAGAAGGTAAAATTACTTTCCACCCAAATAAGGTAAAAATGGAACATGTATTTGGTAGGAGTGGGAAATAAAGAGTGTGAGCTCCTTCTGGAGGCAGCGGGTGATATTCACTTAACCTGCAGGCTGTGGTGGTTCACCAGATTGAACCTGCACAGATTTATGCCCCTTTGTGGCCGTGCCTCTCCTCACCGCCTGCCACGAGGATAAATAAACCTGTCTGTCTAAGAGTCCCATCCAAACACAGGCAAAAGGCTCAGTTTTTAAATGTTAATGTCATTTAGATTTATGGAAAGCAGAAAGATGGTGGCAGAGGGTAGGGTGGAAAAGATATTGTTTAACCCATTGAAATACACACAAACAAAAATGTTTGTTCCCCCATTTCTGATTCACCCCGAAGACCAAGCTTCTGCTGCTGCTGGGAAAAGATTGATTTAGAGAGTTTTCTTTTTGTACATGATTTAAAAACCTGGTTACAGGATATGTATGTATATTTGTGTATGTGTCTTACAAGACCAAAGCACAGACCACTGATCTACCGCAGCTCCTCAGTCAAATTTACAAAAATTTGGTTTGGTATAGGAGCACTAAAGAAGGCACTCAAGGATTTAGAGCATAAAACAGATTTCACAATATTTTTGCTATGAATTTGTAGTCAACTCTGATTAACTTTTGGGCTCAACTCAATTCATCATGGTAGCTACAAACTGAGTTTAGAAAAGAGAAAAAGTGGCTATAATTCAGTTAATCTCATAGATAATGCGCTAAAAATGTTGTGTGGGTGTACAATGCTTGCTGAAAATGCTACTCAATTTTTACGATATTTGTTCAAAATTTATTATTAACTATTGGGGGTCAAATTTGTTTGTCAGCAAATTATTTCATGAACCACTGTGCAGACTGTTTTTAGCTAGATGTGATTATAGCTGGAAATCATCCTCAACATCCTTTAACTGTGACATCTCACAATATTACATAGGAGAATGTATTTTTAAAGTTTGACCAAAATCAGCGACAGCTTTGTTATTTCTCTTCAGAAGATGTAACGGGTGATATGCAATCCTTGAAGGAATAATGAGCCTTTAATTATTTTTGCTGCATTTCCTTCATTGGCGTTCGAAGATAAACAAAGAACAGGATTCGGGGAGGAGAAAGGCAGAGATGGAGTACACTGAAAAAACCAAATGTAATTATTCTCCTCTCGTTCTCCTGCTGGGTAGTGATGGACTCAGTAATATGCAGACTCACTTTCTATGCCAAAGGCTAGATAAAGGCTCACAAGAGAGGACCGCCTGAGTCTCTGCCTCGCTTCCAATGTTAAACTGTAAAAAGAAAACAATCCCTTTCACTTTCCCCTGAGATGCTGCTTCATTCACAGCCCTTCAGCACAATCTGTGTGTCTGAGCCTCTCTCTGCCCGTGTGTTCAGCAGTCGATACAGTATAAATTAGGAGAGCACTGAGTCACGCTGCTTTGTATGTGGAGTGACTGTGCGTATTAAATCACGTTAATTGATTAAAAGGAGTGACAACTCTGGACCGCACTCGGTCTCTAGCTGTCCTGTTAAAGTGGTTCCAGTCTTCTCAGGTGATGACCTGAGCACCTCCGCTCTCAATTAATCCGCCTTCATTTTTTGTGCCGTGGTGATGTTCTTCATGGCCTGCTTCCTTACACTTTCACATGCAATGCAGTGTAAACACTTTGTATCCCAGAGCCCAGAAGCTGGTTCTAACAAAGCAGCACATGCATTTCATTATGTAAGTAAAAATAGTTATTGATTTTCTGTTTATTGTTTCTTCTGTGTGGTTAGGGGCTGGGTTTAAGGAATAAGATGTGAAATGAGGGAGGCGGGGGATGGGGGTTAGTGAGGGAAACGTATGAATATCTGCCAACTAAATTGTTTCTTCAACAATATGTTTGTGAACACGTGTTGTATCATGTATTAAAATGTTGAAGAATCAACTCCAGTGGGAAACCCTGAAAACAAGCTGCTCAAGTTAAGGTTCTAATAAATGATTGTTGAAAATCCGATTAAAAAAAAAATTGGCCTTAAATAACTCGTGAGAGGTCAAATCAGGATTTCTTTTTCATGATTCTGAGTTGATTGTCAGCATTTATATTTCACCACACATGTGCCATTGTTGAAAAAAAAAAAGCTACACTTACTTTTACATTTACATTCAAAGTAGCGTTTTATTCACATACTTATACAATGGAATGTTATTATTATTATTATACATTACATATCGTTATATACATCATTACATATGTACACATATACTACATAGTCTTTTACTATTCTTTTTCTACTTTTCTTTTACTATTTATTTTTTCTACAAACATCTATAAGTCTCAGGAATGTTTGCTGTGAATCCCTCCACATCTCTTACAAGCTTACAGTGCATTTGTTTTTAATCTGGAGTCACTATCATTCAATATGGTTTTGGAAATACGGTTCAACTTTGTTCCTCTCACTTTTGTATATCTGTGCCATTGGTTTACCACTACATTTGCTTCTGAGAATCAGGCAGAGAGGGAGAGGAGAGAATAACAATTGTCTAAAAGCATGTCATCGGGTCAGCCAGTCAGATCGCGAGCGCTGAACTCACAAATACTGAGACTCACCCAGAAACCCAAGCGACAGAAAGAGGGCAGAGACACCGCATCAAAGACAATGAACTGAACAAGTGGAAGAGATGGAGGCGAGCCAGAGACAGCGAAGAGGAGGAGGCGCTTAGTGGAGAAACATGGAAAACACATGGAATTGAGGAGATTAAAGGAGCAATTCACACTAAAATATTTAGGTGGTGGGCGTGCACTGAGCATCTCTGAGTTCACTTTGTTCTTTGGGAGGAAAAAGTCTGTGCGTACTAATCAATTCCATAGTTTCATGTGATGTTGATGTGTTTTTTTTCTGCAGTCAGTCTGAAGATGGGTAGCACACACACACACACACACACACACCCACACCCACACACACACACACACAGCTTCCCAGACAAGTCTAACATATTTTAGCAGAAATCTCACTCAGCTGCTCAGACTTCAACGTATTGCAAAAAGTGGAAGAAGAAGAAAAGTGCAATGACGTCTGGATGTCAGTGAATTTCTCTCTTGGTAAAATGTGAGATTAGATTGGTGCAAAAATAAACTAAAGCCCTAGTATTCATTGAAGGACTGCGTCTCACTCTGTGTCTTTCAGGACAGAGTTTGAAACTGAAATCATCTCATAACCGTTTTGATAAAACCTTGAAAATAATGTTATACAAAAAGCTGATGTGATACTATGAGATGTCATGTTCAGAGTGTGTGCTGTGAATGACTCAGTTTAAAATTAAACCTAATGCTAAACAAAAACCAGACTGTGATGGCAGCCATCTTTATTTGGGTTGGCAGCAAATTTATTCGTTTGTGGATGTACAGCTTGTAATTGTTGACTAAACTGATAGAAACTCGTTTTGAGGTTTATGAGATATTTTGCGAATAAACACACAGAGTTGGCTACAAATAGTTAAAGGCAAAAAGGAAAAAAAGGGTCTTGCTCCATCTGTTAGCCCTCTGAGTACAGTATGTGCTGGAGTCCAGGCTCAGCTACTACCACACCAGGTTTTTGGTCAATATCTGTAAAATTGACAAAGTTACTGTCATATGTGTTAGTTATTTTTAGGGTCAGTCGGCTTTGGAAGCCATCTTGAATCATGTGGTTCCAAAACTTAATCAGTTATAAGTTATATTACTTTCTGAGAGTTTGATTTAAAAAAAATCCCAAAACTGTCCATGAGACATTTAGCTAGCACAAAGACAAACACATAGAGACAAGGATACAAACATTATCGTCTGCCTTCGCCGTTCATCAGCAGGTGATTTAAAAAATCCTGTTGTTCTACATTTTCAGTGGCAGAAACAAACCATCTGATGTTATCTGATATTACCTGATATTATCTGATTTTGTTTTTGGTTATTCAGAAGAATGTGGTACAGAAACCAAACTCAGCCTCATAAAAGTTTTCTTTTACTGAAGCACATTTAGGATAAATCTGAATTCTGTGTGAGAAGCCGTGTGAAGCATCGGAGTCATTTATGATTTCTTGCTTCAGAGCTCATCAGAGCCTCATGCAGGAAGTTATATTGGAGTGTAACATGCATGTGCCTGAGAGAAGCTGCAAGTCCTATGAGTAAATGCATCTGTTGTGTGTGCATGCGTGTGTATGTGTGTGTGTGTGTGAAGGGGGGGAGGGGGGGGGGGATGTGTTTCATTGTCTTGTTCCCTGCTGAGAAAGTTGATGGGGTTTCCCACTGAGAACGTGTGAAATGATCCCGGCGAGTTATTTGTGTGTGAAAAAGCCAGGGTTTGACTTTGCTATGTGTGTGTGTGTGTGTGTGTGTGTGTGTGTGTGTGTGTGTGTGTGTGTGTGTGTGTGTGTGTGTGTGTGT
>JAVKLF010000038.1:23140613-23154444 GCA_034783495.1 Millerichthys robustus
TTTTTTATTTTTTTATTCTATGTGTAACAAATATACTTTTAATTTCTGAGAACTTTGACACCCATAATCCAACATACAAAACACAGACAAAATATGTTGTGTAAATTTCTTTTAAATAGTACTGTGCAAAAGTCTTGCGTCATCCCTCATTTCTTAAAATTTTACTTCCAAGGAATATTTAAAATGGGTTTTGTTCAACAGATCTTAAAGTTAAAGTCTTGTTAATTTTAAAATCATGTTTGATAAAGTAGCTACAAATATCTGGTACCTTATCAGTCATGACCCCATTCATAGAGCATGAAGTATGGCGAAAAGTGTAAAAGTTCTCATCTAGGATGACCAAATGATTAAATTTTTCACATTTTTTCCATCTTATAAAAAACAAATCTTTCTAATGTTGTACTGGTGTGAGATACCACTAGCTAAAATGAAACCTCCACACTTTTGTGTGACATAGTTTGTTTATATCAGACTCGGGGAGCGACCCAATAGCAGACAGACACAAGGGGATAAAGTTCAACATTTTTAAAAAACAAAGAAGAAAAGGCCGACATGGCGGCAGCAAAAGAAAACACAAAAGGAACACATGGAAGCGAACACGGGAGGAGCAAGGGCCATGAACTAGCAGGGAAGAAGTGAAAATGGAGCGGTATATACACAACAGAAGGAGAGAGGAAAATGAGCAACACCTGGGGAAAGAGGCTGATTTGGGAACTATGGACAGGTACGATTAATAAGCAGAGTGAGTGAACAGAGGGAGAGGTGAGAGTGAGCACAGGAAGCCAGAAACACAAGGACCAAAAGAAAACTTACAGAAAACACATTAAAAGCACAGGCCCTGACAGTTTAGTGCGTCGCTATTTTCTCAACCCAACAACAACCCTGTTACAACATGTTTGAGTACAAATCACAGATATTTATACACCTGTGATGCTCAGTCTGCAAATGTATCAGTCCACCTGATCAGTACATAGTCAGTCTAAATGTTTCCTTAATGTTAGACTTGCAACCGATATACTAAATGATTGTCCTGGCAAGTAACTGTTTGCACACGCGCTTACTCCTAGTGACAATATAGAGTTGCCAATTATCCTAAAATTAATGTTTTGGTCCATGAGAGGAAACCTAGAGTCTCGCACGTCAGGAAACGTGGCCTCGAACAGTCATATTTCTCTTATTGTGCAGCTCTTACCTGGAACCCACAGCACCAAAGAGCAAAACCCAGTACCCTAAAAGTTGGGTGTTAAATTGTATTGTTGGTATGTCTTTTTTATGATTTTATTTATTCAAGTTCATGTACTTTATTAATTAAAAATGAGTTTTGGTTAGCTGTTTATTAGCTGTAATTAGGCCTATGCTTTCTATCTTGTATCATGAACAAATGGAAACTAGTATTTATGGCAAAATTTGTTTTGAATTGAATTACACTTTAATAATCCCCGAAGGGAAATTGAGGAAAAACAAAACAGAACAGCATATTGTACTGATGGAAATAGATATGCATTGTTCTGTTTCTTTTTTTTACTTCCATTTTTAACCACAGTTACGTTGCGTTATCTTGTCAAATGCATGTGGTGTGTTCTGTTTTAATCTAAAAACAATGATGAAATAATATTTTTTCTATAATGTTTAAAGAAAAATTTCAATCGAAAGGCGATACAGCACCCTCCTGTTGAGCTCTCACATGATAAATTCAGCTGTTAAAAGGTTGAGCACACTTTAAAATCAGGTTAACCTGACAGAATCAGCTCTGCCTGCCACAACAGTGACCCCTTCGGTGAGACGAATCAGCAGCTGTTTTCAGACACGCTGGTTCGAGGAGAGGCCGAATGTGGACTTTCTGCAGAAAACTGGCTGACATGCTTAACGTTTATTCAGAGCTGTAAGCAAGAATTTAACATAACATTCAGATTAAGAGAAAATCTGGTGGCTTTTTGAACTATTTCCTGTTTTTAAAACATAAAACAATTTAATTAGGATCATTTCCATATCTGAATTTTGTAGAACAAACAAAACAAAAGCAATTATCTCAGAGGCATTTATTATTTTTCTCATAATTGAGTTTGATTGGAAGGCATCTCAATACATTTGTGGACTAACACACACACACCTGACCTCCACATCTGTCCCCCCCCCTCTTGTCCCAAAACCCAGAGGAAATTAGAGGCCTTGTGTCATTGTTTTTGGTGGACCTTGTTTCTACTCCTCCACCTTCCTTCCATCCCTCTTTCCCTCCGTCTAGCTCTGTATTAGATCCAGAACCGGGATGGTGAAGTAAGGGGAGTAAATGAAATATTGATCCGCTGCTCTGTGGCCTTGCCTTCACCTTGTCCTGTGCGCTGAGTTACCGACTCTTCCGTTCTGCTTGTAATAGGAATTATTACAGGAGGCCGGGGCAAGTAATTACTTGGCATGGCAGCGAGGGTGCAGAGGAGGGGGGCCGTCGTATATTTCCTCTGAAGAAGTTATTTACCACACTTGCTACCTTCAACCCCATGCTGCCCCCTTCCCTCCCCTCTGACCGCCCCTCCTGCTGCAGCCACGTCTTTCTTAACCTTAATTCAATTCTGTTAAACATCATTAATCATACGAGGCGTCATGGGAAGTTTATCAACCACCAGCTGAACTGGAAGGCTATGAGAGACCACAAGGACTGTGTTGACAGGAATGTTAGGGATCCTCTCCTGTTTATAGCTGCTTTTGTGTTATACCTGTTTGTCTTTGTTTTATAACTGATGTGTCACTTACTGTATGCTCTCATCAGGTGTCCTAAATCTGAAATACACTGGTAATACTTATTTATGTTTAAGAAAAGAAAGTATAAAAGGTTAGGAGTACTAACGCTAACAAAACAGGGGGATGTCAATGATGTGCTAAAACAGAGACATTAGATAATTGGAGATTACATGCTACAGGAGGACTTTGTTTTAATAAAAGATTTATTTGATGCAGATCACTGAAATATCACGTTAGAATACATATAACAGTTTACAAAAATGTGAATCTGTTACAGAACTGAAGGTGGTACTGTTGTACAGTGCGTCTGACTCCAAATCATAAAGGTTGGGTGTTCAAATCCCATCAGTGTTGGAAGTACTAAAATATTTTCTTGACAAATGCTCTTCTTTTGAGCCTGATATTTCAAATGGAAAATAATGCAATATCACAGTTTATGTGGAAATAAAAACAATCAAGTTTGTAGAATACATGGGTATGAAATTTCTTTGTATTGTCATGAAAGTATTTGATCAATTTATGTTCATAGAGACACTGCATTTTAATTAAAAATAGGTCTTCTGATAAACAGATCTTTAAAAAGTCACTTTTGATCACATAATATGGTTTATAAGTACTTGCAAGACTGTTATTGTACGTGTACACACAGGTGACTCTGTGGTGCAATGGTAGGATGTTTGACTCCAGATCAGAAGGTTATGTGTTCAAATCACATCAGAGTCAATCCAATTCAAAAGAGACAGCTCAAACTAAAATTTTAATACTGTAATCATTGCACCATGAACAAACTTGTTAATGTACAAAAAAAAAAATCAGGTGACTCCAATAACAAAACACAGAATGGGGTTTATATCAGAGAGGTTGTTCCTCCCAGTCACACTGTTGCTACCCATGTGGGGATTGAAGTCCCCTGACAGAATAAAAGGAGTCCTCAGCTGGAACACCTTCCGTGACTCCCGCTAAGAACTCCAAGAAGGCCGGGTACTCCAAATGTTTTGGTGGATAGGCATAATTAACAGTCAGAGACAGTTGCCTTGCTCTACCAATGCACAGGCACTAAGGTGGGGTGCTGTGTAAATAACCATGTAATGCAAAGTTGACAATGGTCTAAAGAGATTATAAAAGTAGAAATGCATGAACTGCTTTAGAATATTTAAGATAGAAGTTGTTTTAGAAATCCACTTTGATCTTGGTCTCACACTAACTAGCAGCTCATCAATAGTAAATACTGTTATTTCTCCAACCAGTTCAAAAATATAAACTTTTCATAACCCGTCAATAAAAGGTTACTTCAAAAAGTGTGAATTAATGCTTTAAACTCAAATCATTTTGAGCTTTGTGACTTTTATTTTTCAAATACGAGATCTCGCCAAGTACGAACTGTTTTAATTATATTTTTAAATAGATAGGAAATTAGGCAGTAGTTTCTTTTCTTTGTAAAAGAATGCAGTGGGCAAAATTTTTAGTACTTTTATGTCTTTTTTAAATTTCATCTTATTCTTATAAAAGTTTTCAACAAGCTCTTCTCCTGGATGAAGAATGATGTGAGAAAATCCTTCAAACTGAAGCGTACCAACCTTTTGTTCCTACAAAAGAGCATTTTAGCAGAATGACCTGCTGTTTCATTGGAGTTTGATGTATTCTTGCACCTCTCTACACAGAAGTAACTGTTTGTTTCTGTGATGGATCCACGGCAGATGGGACCTTGCCTTAGCAGCGGCCTGTCTGCTTGTTGATATCCTACTGTATCAAAGCCCAGCTGAAGGTCACCACTGATGGGACAGAGGAAGCAAAAGGCAATCCATTGTGGAGCCGGGCAAAGGTATACCAAGGCAACGTCACCAGAGAGAGGAGAAAAAAAAACAATCAGTGGATTTCTTTTGTGAAAGACAAACAGCTATTAAACCTTCTGCTTTACTGTCTGAACAAGTTGATTTGATCCAAACAGCCTTGATTTTTTTCCCTAACATGTCAGAAATTTTGTTTATTGACATGAATTTCTTTTGGCTAAATACATTTTAAGTTTTTACTCTATTCTGTGACTACTATTTTTCATTTGGTCCAGAAAAACATGAGTCTTTGTTACAGTTAACCTCAATTCAAAAGGACTGTACCGTAAAAAAATAAAGTATCCTGTAGACAAGCAGCTTTTAAAACACAAACAGCATTTTATCAATGTCCCTTTAGCTTTTAACTTTAAAACAAATTTTCTTGTACAACTTTTTCCTACCTTTTAGAAGACCAGATGCAGCTGGGCGAAAGAAAAGATGGATTTGTTAAAGACAGATTACATGAAAAAGAGTAGTGATCAAATGATTTAAAGCAAAAGCAAAAGAGCTGAACTATGATGTTTCTCTGTGATATAGAGTCATATGTTGTGCCACACGAATAATTGCTAAAAGGGACAGAGAGAAAGGTGAATTCAGAAACAAGTTTGTGTATCTCTGTCAAGGTTAATCAAAAACACAAATGAGCCTAAAGTCTCAACTTCTGTTCTCACACTCCCACACGCTTCCTCCTTGTCATCATCAATAACTGTAATGACTGTGCTTTTTCCTTGCTTGAGTTTTTTTAAAATACCTAATCCTGCTAATGACCTTGTATAGAATCACAATGTATATCCAGTTAGAGAAAACTTTCAGATAAGTATTTGTCTTCCCAAACACATGAATCCCATATCTACTAATGGGATGACTGCCACACCTCTTTTTACTTTGTTACACATATGCTGCCTTGCATCTCACACATGCATACCAAATCAGCCCTGTGACTACCTAAGAGCTGCAACAGTGGAAGATCAACTTTAACCACATACCCAACTCTGCCTTTGTCATTTTACACATATCAGTGCTGGAAGAACATACTATGTTCAGCCAGATAAAAGTTAAACACAATTTAACAGGAAACATCATAACTGATAAAATAATGGCTGAACTATGAATGCTGTGAGTGTTAGTTGATAACATACTGTTAGGATTTAAAATCAGAACTGATGAGGCAGATCACTAAAGACAGAATACTTATTCCAAGATCTTTTGTTTGAAAGGAAACTCAGTTGAGTGGAGGTTTCAGACCCAGATGGAGACACATAAGGAAACTCCAAAAGGAATAAAGGAAAATACATTTTTAACAAATGCAAAAGGGCTGACAAGGTCGCAAAGATTTTACAGAACTCATATTTCTCTCAGGGAGGCACAAGGATATTTAAGACATGTGGTGAGAACCAGAACAATGTAGAACTGGTGAGGCGGTGACAAGACACAGATTAAATAGAACAGAGAGGGAGTGGAAAGTGGCAGCACCTGGGTGATTATTGACTGGAAACAGATGTGAGTGGCAGGCTGACTGAAAAATACGGAGGAGGCTGACTGTGGTTAGAATGTGAGATGGCACAGGGAACACAGAAGCTGTTGAGTTTACTCTTATATTATCACGTATTTACTCAATCTTATATTAACATTTACTTACTTAATACATTATGTTTTATGTTCTAATGACCTTTTGTTTACGGACTGCATGTGAGAGAGTGCATGAATGACAAGTGGACCAACCAGTATGAAAGTTTGAGTGTCTGTATCAGGAAACAGGCTTTCCAGCAGAATCAAGAACTGCCATCAGCTCCAGCAGATAAGGACTAACAATGGTCCAAACTGCCAAAGCGAGGTCCAGTCCAGGAGCAAACTGAGGTCGAAGGAAACAGAAGCGGAACCTTAGAGATGTCTATATTGTTCTATCGTTTTCTGTTCATTCTGTTGAATCATCATTATCTAGGTGTTGCAGCCATCTTATTGTCACCCCTCCCTTTAGGCCAAAGCAACACCCATGTAACTAGGGACCTCCTAAATCTTAATAAATACAGGAGCTCGGCTGGTAACCGACAGAGCGGACAGAGAATTGTTACTGAACTCCTCCCTGTGCGTTCTCCTCATGAGTAAAAAGAATCGAACTCTCCTTGTCTTTCTTGATGCACTTATGTTACAGGTTGGTTGAACCTAACAGAAGCTAAATAGGAATTAACTCAAATTAATAAAACAAACTTAGATCTGAAGTAGAGGGGAGAACAAAATTAAACACATCACAAGGAATGATAAAGTCTGTGCCCCGCCCCTCACACTGCTGGATATGGGCACCAGTGACCCCTGTGACCCTGAAAGGAAGAAGTATGTTAAGATAATGGATGGATGGTATGCTCTAGAAATTTGATTTCATATTGAGATCACAAAGAGATTTGGGATTTTTTTGTCTGTAAAGAAGAGCAATTTATACTGACTGTGATTGATTTATGTCTGAAATAAAAAACATTAAGCATCCAAAGGGATCAATACTTTTAATTGGCACTGTAATTTTAGATTTAGGTTTCTGAATTTGTTGTTGCTAAGCAGAAATGCAGGTGCATCAGATTTTAGGATTTAATTGTATAGCATTTGATTTATGCTCTGGTTTTCAGCTGCTGGGGTCTTTTTGCCTCAAGGTTGGATATGTTTGTTTTGACCTGTTTTTGTACCCAGCACATTTGTAAAAAAGAAATTAAAAAGTGGCAGTTTGAGTTATAGTAGCTTTTCTGTCAGCCCTGACCTGTCAGGTTATTTTCCTCTGACCTCTCTCATCAACGAGGTGTTTCAGTTCACAGAACTGCCACTCACTGGACATTGGGTTTTTTATGTTTTTTGTTCCTCACCTCTCTTAGTCAACTCCAGGGATTGTTGTAGTGAAAACATTGTTTCAGAAACAATCAAACCAGCTGGTCTGACAGCAAGTAGGGATTACTATTATTCCAATTTTGATGTTTGATGGGTCAGAGTCTGCTGCTCTACAATTTGAAGTCTGAGTTACTTTAGAAGGAATACATGATGAGAATATTATTCCCATATTTACACAGTAAACTAATACCCAAATACTCTGCATAGGAGATCTTTTGTGTGTTATATTTGAAAGCAACAACACTAAAAACAAAACTCATCCTAGTAGAATGATTTTACCTTGAAATAAAGGTCAAGTATTCCTTGAAGAAATGCATATCATTCGCTACTTTTCAATGTCACAGTTAAAGATCATCCTGTTCTGAGAAGAGATGGAATTAAAGCAATTTATTCAAACCTCAAAATGTCTTTCTGTCCAGTTTCATGCAAGACCTTGAATGATGAGTTTGGCACTATAGGTCTGTCATGATTCTCAACTTCTACCACACCAAACTTGAGCTAATATCTGTAAAAATAATTATGAGTTATAATCATTTACATGTCTTCTACGGTCAATACCGGTGGTGGCCATCTTGAATTAGATTGACCTCAAAGTTAATCAGCTTAAAAATGTACATCCAGTTTTATTAAAATGCTTCATGAGATTCTTTGCCAACAAGTGAGACATTATTGACTCAAACAATTGATGACGAAGTTTAAAGAAAAGATGATGCACAATGTGTTGTGCTCAGTGCATGTGTTGTGATGCTCAGCTACTACCACCAAATTGTAGCTCAATATTTGCAAATCTAACTGAGTTTGGAACATTTTCTTTTGACTAATGTCATTCAGACACACAAATTAAAAGACACAGACACAAGCATTGTCTCCTTCCTTTCACAAGGGGATAATAAAGGAAATGGCATGAATGTATACATCACTGCTTTAGTCACATTTGTATAGGATAAGGACATATTTGATCACTAAGATTGTTTCTCCACACATCACAAAGTGAAATCGTAGACAAATCTTCCATTCAGACCCTCAGGGACCCGGATGGAGCCTTTCCAAGCCAGCCCTCTCTAACAAGATCAGACCCAGCCCTTTTAGATTCTATTACCCCGCCGCTCTATTACATTACGTCTCCATTTACGAACCTTAAGCAGCTCCGAGCATGGCTGGGGCTCCGACCTTGTCAAAGAGGAGAAACTCTGACAAGATCAAGAAAGAGAGTAAAACACAAAGAGCAGGAGAAAATATGGAGCACAACAATCTTGGAAGTGGAGGCCAAACTATAGAGGGTGTTTTTGAGAAAATGAGGAGAGGTAGAGGAGCAGAGAGATGAGTGGGAGAAAGGGAAAATAGAAAATCAATAAGCTGGGGGAAAGGAAGAATGAAGATTGAAGGTTGATGTGGATGGGATTTGGGGGCTGGGGAGGAGGTGGCGTTTAGGGGAGATTGCGGAGTAGTTTGAGGCGGTAAGGCTGATGGCCATTGCTGAATTCCTATTGGTGGAAGCAACGTGAGATGTTGAGACTCCATGCAGGTCTCAGAAGTGAGCAGCTCATCAAAAAAGACTCTTAGGTGACACAACTTTCTGACTTCACCTCAAACATGAACTGATTGCTATTATTCTAATCTATTTTTCCCCTCTCGCTCTGAGCTTAGGGCATGTTTCAAACAAATAAATGCTATAAACCTTTAAATTCATTTTTCAAGAAAAGAGAAGGACAATCACTTTGTCAGTGACTAATTTTCTTCAAGATGAAAAACAACTATAAGAAAACACATTTTTCAGTTGTTCACTTGAATTAGTTTGATTGTTGTGTTCAACAAACCAGAAAAGTCAAAATAGTAACAGAAGTAGTGGCAGGGCTTCTGAAGGGGCTGGGAGGGCAGAACAACCCCAGCCTCGGGCCTCTGGGGCCAGGATAGGAGATGGGACTTAAGCGAGTCGATTGTGCCAATTTTACTAAACTTTATAGCTACTGATTCAGGCTCTGAGTTGAAATAGATAAAGTGGGTGACAAAAATGTTACAGTCGCTGTCTGTGGTGCTGAAGTGATTTGTATTTGTGTTGTTTTATATTTAGTGATCATGTAGCCTAATGTTCTTGTTGTTCTCTTGATTTGGTGTACTTCATGTCCATTTGATGGACTTCATCTTGACATAGTCGGTCTCTGTGGTGCCGAAGCCTGTAAGCTACGCTGCTGCGGGCGTGTGTATGTTGTAAAATTATATGTTATCATGAGCTTTATTATTTGGGTATAAAGGGCTTGGTCATTTGCCTCACCTTTAAAATGCCTTATAATTGTACATTTATTCTTTAGACAGAAGTCAAGATTTGGAGACAGAATGCTGTGGCCTTTTGTCACAGTTGCTGTAGATAGATCCATAAGCATTGGGAGAGAGCGCAGAAGTAACAGAGTCAAAATTAACCTATTCCAGCCCAACTAAAGATGCAAAGATTCTCTGGAACTTGTGTTGAAATTACACCAATAAAAACAATGAAAATTGAGCAACTGTTAAGGCCAAAATCAATAAGTAAAATAAAATGCAGGAGCCTTTTTTAATTGGTCCTTGGTTGGCCATATGAGGTAAAACAAGTTGCATGGATCTTTTTAGAACAAATACTGGGAAAAAAAAAACTATGAATTAGTCTTCATTTGTTGGAATATGTTATGGTACCATGATGCATTTCCCTCCTGTCAGTTTGTGCAGCGATTACAACTTTCTTTAGGTTCTCATATTACTACTCTGGAAAGCCTGTCTGTACTCAGGGCGTGCATTACTTACAAACTAATGTACCCAGAGACACTATCACCATGCCCTAATGTTGTCTGCTGCTTAATAATCTGGCCATTTATTTTGCACCATTCTGATGTTTTCTCATTATCTTTGGAAACAAAGAAACGTGCAGGCAAATAAACACAAACTGTAAATCCTCCTTTCCTCTTTCTGTCTGTCTCTGACTCCACTCATCATTTGCCTCTACTTGTGCTTCACAGCCTTCCCCTGTTTCTGAGGAAGACCTAATGAATATTTCCCTTTGAGTAGGAGAGTGTAAAACAAACATGAGCCCCGATCTCTCTTTCCCTTGCGTGTCTCCTTGGAGAGAGAATGTGAGATGCATTTAAAACCCTGCGAGACTGAGGCTCATACAGTATTTTGGCACCGGCACTGACTCTTCTGCTCAAACCAAATCCTCTCCCGCTCTCTGATCATCACGGCAAACAGTCATGGCAGAGAGACAGAGAGGCTGCTGGAAATTGGAAAAAAACTCTGTGGCACTCGGACATAAAATGAGTAAAACTGCTTGTCTTGTTACAGTGCAGTTTTTCTTCAAATAAAAAAAAAATACACACACATCTTGGATTTTATAGCAATTGCCCCCCACACAAATGTTCTCACCCCACACTTGGCAAATGACCCACTCCTGACCTACACACCCCACAGAACAGTAATATGCTCAGTAGAGACTCACGACAGTGGTTCTGAAAGAAAGGGTTGGGATCCCAGTGAGGTCATAAGAAACCAAATGAGTTGATTTGTAAATACTAGAAAAAAAATCTAAATGAGACTGATAGCATATTCTTACTGTTGAAATAAAAACTGTCATCATAGGGCTATTTTTGTACTGGCAATTTTTGTATGCTTCAAAAACGGTTGAAAAGTTTGGGAACCTGTATTTAAGGACACCCCAAAATGTCCTTTGTGTGTATTTCCTGTCCTCCTAAACCCAGCTGGTTGAGGCAGATGGCCGCTTGTCCTGAGCCTGTTTCTGCTGGAGGTTTCTTCCTGTTAAAGGGAGTTTTTTCCCTCTCCACTGTTGCCAATGTGCTGCTCAGGATGGGAGACTATGATGTAGTATTTCTGTGCATTCTGCTAGCTTCCTTAAATTGACTTTTTTGTGCAGTGCCCTGAGACGATGCTTGTTGTGACTTGAAGCTATATATAAAAAACTGATTTGAAATAAATTAAATGTACAAACCTGGTCAGAGTTGTTTTAAACGCAAAAAGGGGATCTCTTTGGTCATTTTATGCAGTAATATTGTACAGATGAATCCGCCTCTGGAGGGAGGTTTAAGTTGAGTGGCAGACTGGTCAGTTTTTGCTTCTTGGCGTAGACAAGTCTTTAAAAATATTTACGTTTGGTGTTCACCACATTGATTAATATTTTAATTCTAGAAACCTGGCTGCAACGGAAGGATTAGTTTTTAAAAAATCTCTATATTCAGTGTATTTCTTGACACTCCTCAAACAGAGGGCAGTTATTTTCAAATTTTTCATAAATCATTTCTCTGTTGCTATAAAGTAAAAACAAATTGTTGCACTATATTACTTATTTATACTGTAATAACTCTTAATTGTTTTACTTAGAGAGACTCTACTTACAGTGTTACAAAATGCTACCTTAAATAGTATTTAATGCTTTATTAGACCAAATAGGTTTTCATTACACAGACCTTTTCACTTTTATCATCATGCCATTGATTTTAGTTTAGAATTTTTACTTGAGTTTACATGAAGTCAAAAACATGCATCAAGTTCAGAAATGTCAAGTGAAAAAACAAATACTTTGTTACTTTAAAGTAGAAATTAAGGTTATCTATAATTTTCTGGAGAATAGATAAATCATGTCTCCTGGATAGAGTGAATTTAACTGTGGTTGGGTGAGAAGCATAAATAAATATCGTGTCGGTTTGTACACGCACCATCACACCTGCACGACACAAATCCAGTACCACTTTAGCAGGACATATCAGTTGTATGTAGCATAGTATGAAGAAAAATGTACTGGCCTTACTGTTCGCATAAAAACATTAGCTTTGGATTATCTTGTAGATGACCCTGATGTGATTTGAACACACAACCTTCTGATCTGGAGTCAGACACGCTACCATTGCGCCACAGAGTCAACTGGCATGCTGCTTTTTTAATAAACTCACATGTTGTCAAACCTGGCAACTACAGATAAAACCTGGTTCATGAAATATCTTTGTTTTCTGTAAAATGCAAATTTGTGGCAACTATTTGTATAATTAAAAGAAAATTTCAACATGGGTACCGTGACCACAGCAAAAATGTGATGGGCTAACTCGTGTGCCTTAATGATGAATTGCATGCGGGCTTACAACATTTTATCGAGACTTTATTTGTTTTCCAAAACAGCTCTGTTGGAACAACTTTTCCAGAAGAAAATTATGAAAACCAATAAAGTGTAGAAAAAATTGATTTTAGGCCAGAGGGTAAAAGATTAACTCTAAAGACATTTTTCACACTATGAGAGAAACCTTTAGAAGCAGAAACCATTTTTAGGAAGTACCAGGATTACATTACAATTACATGGATTTCATTCAATAATTTGTCTACAAAACCAAAAACAAATTATCTCTCATTTTAAAATAATTATTTAAAGAGTGAGATACGATCTTCCGATGAGTGGTTCAAACGTGGAGTTGTAGTGTAGCTCAGCCAGTGTTTACTCTGCTCTCAACTCGTTGGATCTCCGGGTTTTGTAGCTCGATGCAGCATCTCTGGTGGCTCCGCCTGCTGCATCAACTCTGATCAAAGCCTCTCCAACAGGGAGATTACTCCGAGACCGAGAACTTCATCCTGGGTTTCTGCCGGGCACAGATGGCACACAGTGAGGTTGGAGGCCCCAGGCAGGAGCTGGTGAGGAAAATCAGAGCGGTGCAGCCACGTTGATGTGTCTGTCTGGGGAGAAGAGCCCACCCACCCCCCGGCCATGACCAGCCCATCCAAATGGAGGCAATTTTACAGCTCCTCGAGGGAATGGCTTGCAAATGTACTCATTCCATCCTTCTTCACTTGCATGCCTCCATCGTGTCTATGTGATATATGAATGAAGCCAAGCTGGAGTGGGTGGGGGGAGGGTTTATATAGGCTGAGGCAATCTCTGTGTGTCTTTTGAAGCTTGTCTTATAGGTTTTCTCTGTCAGGTTTCTCTCCAGGGACACACAGAGTATCTGCTTCTGGAAGGCATTCAATATTTCTTAAAACCTGAGGCTGAGTTCAAGCATCCAACCTGAAAGGGCTCTGCATCACAACATAATCTATGACATTCAGACTCACCCTCATACTAAGACAGTGACATGTGAACGAGGCATGCCAGCATGAATTCACTGGGTGAAGTAAAAATCCATGTTTTTTTCTTTCAAGAGAGGAGCTGAAATCGCCTTTTGGAAACAGTTGCAGAAGAAAACAAACAGAAGGTACAGACAGCTTGTCCGCACAGTGAAAGTTGCCACTTAAATATCAACGATTAGTTCAGCCTTTGAAAGCTTTGAAAATGTAACATTGTCCATACAGAGGAATAAAAAAAAATTAAAGAAATTGCATTTTTCTGCAAAAATTGTTAAAGTTAAAGTAAGATGAACGGAAGCTAAAAAAAA
>JAVKLF010000038.1:23180946-23198430 GCA_034783495.1 Millerichthys robustus
TCTGTCTGTCTGTCTGTCTGTCTGTCTGTCTGTCTGTCTGTCTGTCTGTCTGTCTGTCTGTCTGTCTGTCTGTCAAACCTGGTTGCTGTTTGGTGAAGGAGTTGCTTGTCAAGGAGACAATAAAGTTTATGTGAGATTATCCAAAATAATGAAATGACTGCGCTGCTGAAAACCTTGCACATTGGAAATATTATAGCACCATCTGCAGGTAAGATGGGGTATTTACAGACATGACAAGCAACATGTTCAATGTTTCTTTTCTGCTTTAAAAACGATTTTATCGAAAAGAATGATTGCTTTATTACATTTTTACTTGAATACAGGAGCTGCTTTTCTAAAGATGTTCTCAAACTGGGGTCACAGGAACCCCAGGGGTCCTCAAGCCATAGCTAGGGAGTCCTCAAATTATAATAAATAGTTATTTTGTTTTTCATTAAAAGAAAAACTGTATAAAAACATGAGAAACAATGTACCAGTAAAACAGACATACTCAACAAACAAAAATAATAAATTCCATGGCATGTTTTGTGATTAAAATGGCAGTAAATTATTTTTAAATCAACATAAAGATTATGAGGTGGTCCCTGGAAAATCTTCACCCCTGGAAAGTGTCCTCAGACCCAATACGTATGAGAACCTCTGTTCTAAAGCATGGTGTATGTGTTTTTCAGATGAAATCTTCGTGGTAGCCATTAATTTACATTTGTTTTCATATTGTACATAAGGTAATGCAAACTCAAGGCAGAATGACTGCACTTAATCTTCAGATCCTCCTGCCGGGGTGCACATTAGTGGAATAAACCTTCTGATGGTTGGATCTCCAGGTCCTTGCTTGTTCATTATGGTTTGATGTCAAAATTATTCAACATTTATTCTGTGTTATAAACAGATAAGCTTATTATTCAACAGTACTTTTAATAGGTTTTTAGTTATTATTAATTATTGAAATAAACATTTTAATTATTTAAGTATGGAGTCAGCATATGTAATTGTTTTACATTCAAGGAGAGAACGTTTAAACTTCATTCAGAAGTGTCCCATGCCAGGAATCAATCTGAGGCCATATTTGCTGAGAGGCAACATCTCTACCAACTGCACCGCCATGTAGCTCTGTAAGGAAATATTGATTTTTTTATTTATACATTAAAGGTGGTTGCTGTTTTTGTTTATCATGTGTTGTTTTTATGGCCTATTATTTTTAGCTGCATCATTCTTTTCTGCCTTTTTATCTGCGTTTCCAGTATCATCTTCTGCTCCAGTGTCTTCGGTGTGTCCGTTGTCAGCTGCTGTTGCCACAGTCCGTCCATCAGCTTCTGTCGCTGCCAGATATTCTTTGTCTCAGGCACCTCCTTCCAGATTTTCACAGTCTCATTATAGCTGAAGTAAATGTTTTTCAAGTGATGTCCAATGTTGGAGTTCTCTTAAGAAAACTGTGCAGAAACCAATGTCTGTGAACTTCAATGAACTGAAACAATGTTTTAAAGAAGAGTGGGCCAAATTTTTTTCACAACCACGCAAGAGATTGATCATGCCAGCCATAAGACAGCTGCTGAGAGTTATTGCTGCTGGATGAGGTTTTACAACAGGAGTGTCCAGTCCCGGTCCTCAAGAGCCACCATCCTCCATGTTTTGAGGTTTCTCTGCTCCAACACATCTGTTTTGAAAGACTGCAGAACTTGAAGAGGTAATTCAACAACTGAATCAGGTGTGATAGAGCAGAGTAACAAATAAAACATGCAGGATTGTAACCCTCGAAGACCAGAATTGGACACTGCACATTTTAAAGTTCCTGGCATATGAGGAAACTCAGATTTTACACACAGCTTTACTATTTCAATGCTTTTGTTTAATAAATTATGACAATTGTTGCTTAAACTTGAATAATTTTTAACCGTCAAGATTTAGACCAAAAAACAAAGAGGGTTATTTTTTTCCCATAATTTTCTCATTGTTCAACTTCTGCTGTTGTTGTCTCAGTTGAATTTACTTCACCATCTTTCCATCAGTATGCTTCCAGCCTCTCAAATGTCTACTTTTCACTCATGCTTGTTGGTTAACTGTTGTTCTGACCTTTGATTAAAGGTTTTAAGGGTTAAGGATTTAAGTGTTTCAAACAAGTCGTTGTGGGAAACATAAAATCCAGATTCTCACATTTCTGGAGCCCCTACAGTCAGTCCAACTGATAAAAAATGCAGACTTACTCCAAGTACAATGAACAAGAAGATTTTATGTTAAATAAAGGCTGACAGGGCAAAAGAAAACAAAAGCAAGAGTAGCATACGGATAATCCGACAAGGGACATATCAAAATGACCAGGGATCAGGGAAAAGCACTTATGACACTGGAAACACTGGAGAATAAAGTAAACATAATTGAAACACACACAAAAAATATCATAATAATAAAAGTCATAACAGAAAAAAACAAATAATCACTACATAATAGATTGCACTGTTAAACTGATAACAGGAGCCCCTCAGGGATGTGTGTTCAGTCCCATGTTCTTAATTCTGTTGACACATGACTGTTCTCATCTGCATTTTCTGATAATGAAGCAAATTACAGAGCAGAGGATGTTAGTGCACATCTTTGAAGACAACAAGCTGTTTTATAATGTCAACAAAACTAAAAAGCTGATTGTGGAGATTAGAAAAGAAAGAAAGCAGAACATCCTTCCCCCTGCAAAGCAGCAACCATGCTAGTTTCAACACCATCCTGCACAAGATACAGTTCTTCAGAATGCCAAGAGGAATATGAGAATCAACATTCTCATTCATCCTGGTAAGATTCTGCAATGTGTGGTTAAAATAGCTGACTCATTAAAATTGCACTCTCTTTCTCAAAGACATTTTTTTTAAAAAGATGGAAGAAAATATACAGTATTGTTTGTGATCTTGGCCCACAATCTATTTAATTTCCTGTCATCCAGGAGAAGATATCCATCCATCCATCCATTATCGTAACCCACTTCTTCCTTTCAGGATAACGGGGGTCACTGGTGCCCATATCCAGCAGTCACAGTGCGAGGGGAGGGGTACACCCTGGAACATCACAGAGGACAAGATATCTCTCCTTTAAATCAAGAACAACCAGAATGAACAATAGCTTTACTATATAAGCAATAAGGCTGCTAAATTAACATGTGCACGGTTTTTATTACCTGCTACTAAAAAGCAAAAAACAGGTGGGAAAATGTATATTATTGAAATATCTCGTGAACCAGTGGACAGATTTTAGTGAAACCCTAGATATAGAGGACATACATCCACAACTGATGAAATATAATAAACTCAAAACGACCACTACAACTAATCAATCTTAGATGAAACAAAACATGTCTAACTCAGTCAACTGAGCGTTATCCCCAACACACATTCAAGAGCTAATTCCTCAACATCCAATGATATTGCAGGACATTTCTCATCGCATTACTTTCAAAATTTAACCAATGCTGTCATTTTCATTTCTCAATCTAAGAGTTAATTTAAAAAGGAGGCAGGTGAAATGCCTTTGATACAAGGAATGCCAGGCTTTTAATGCTTATTTTCTTTCATTTTAATTCACACTCATCTACAACTTTCTGATTATTGTGTCAATAAATCTAACAGTCAGTTAAATCTCTGATATAATTTTCAAAGTCCAAATTCTTCTTCTTATATTACCTCTCTGTAAAGCAATAAACAATGCTGGGATTTTCGGGGGGGTGGGGGGTTGCCTGTATTGAGACAAAGGTCAACATAGGGTCATTGGAATGACCTTTGTTAATGTTTGGAGTGATAGTGCCTCACGCTGCAGGTTCGCTTCCCCTTTAATTTTTTTTTTTTTTTTTTTTTTTTTTTTTGAGAAATGTTGCTGCGGTTTTGCTGCGAGCAGGGACAGAGGAGCAGGAGGAGGGGGACAGGTGCTTGACCAGGACGGATGTTGTCAGTCAGGAGACAGTCTGCAGCAGACATCATGTTCGCAGACGGACTGACGCAGAAACTCCGCTTCAAACTCTCAACCTGCCTGTAGTTCCTGTCTGCGAACAGCAAGTGACGCATTTTCAAATTTGTCTGCATCAGGTGAGAGAGAGCTTCCTTTTTATTATTATTCCTGCATCATCATCAGCCCTGGGCTCTTTTAGCATAGATGAATTTTCATATGTTTCTGTCTGGTTTTACGTGGTGTTTGCAGACAGACAGACGTTTCTTCTAGAAGCTGCTGCGACACAACCTTCAAACTACTGAGGTTTTCTTATGTAGGCTAATTTTGTTACAGACAAACAAGGTGTTTTGGATGTGATGTCAGAAAAGGAATCAACTGCTGAAAGAACATTTTAAACTCCAAACAATTACGATTTGGGGTTTTTAAACACTGTAAAGGTTATATCTTTTATATGCACACAAGCAGAAAAGTGTCAGCTGTAAAATGGACTGATTTTGACAAACTTAGCCTATAAAAGCACACATTTTTACCTTCTTTCGTTTGTTTTTTAAACAACCATTCACTCTCACCTAGGGACAATTTAGAGTTACCAATTAGCCTAATGATCATGTTTTTGGACTGCGGGAGGAAACCAGAGTACCCGGAGAAAACCCATGCAAGCACGGAGAGAACATGCAAACGCAACCCAGAAATGTTGCCAGCCGGGATTCGATCAGGCGACCTTCTTGCTGAGAGGCAACAGCTCTAGCCTGAGTTTAAGAACATTTAGCGCACTAGGCCAGAGAAAACTACCTTTTGTGCACTGGATAATTTTGTGCCTGTAAGTGTTGCCCATATGTAACCTATTTTAAAATCCTTTTCATCAGCATCCCCTTAGTACCAATGCAACCATCCGAGTGATGTTTTTATTTACTATTTATTTACTTACTTTAACTATTTTATAGAAAATAGTTATGAGTCCCTGTGATGGACTTGCGACCTGTCCAGGGTGTCCCCCGCCCCTCGCACTGTTACTACTGGATATGGGCACCAGTGACCCCCGTGACCTTGAAAGGAAGAAGCGGGTTAAGATAATGGATGGATGAATAGTTATGAAAATCTTTAAAGTCTGTTCTTTATGCATCTGGAGTCATAATTTTATTCCTGAAATCACATACATTTTTTAAGTTGTTGACAAGAACCCCTGTGTAAAAGCCTTTCACAATAATATGACAAATCTGTGGCAGGATTTAGAATCTGGGTTTACAACTCTGTTTTGGAAATACACCTTTCATTGAACTTGATTTAATTCTGTCTGTGAATAATAATGTATAACATTTCATCAAATCTCTAATATATATATTTGAATGTCAGCAGGATACTAATCCAAGACTTTTATTGTGGAATTCACAGATTTTGGCTTTTTTTTAAATCTCTTTTTACTTGTATTTCACATGTAATTGTGCACTTCCTTTTTGACCTCTAGTGCAATGTTTACATTTTAACAATATTAACTGTAATTTAACTGTTTTACAGGAGTAGAAATGGGGTCTGGTGACATCTTTCCTTTCATTTTGTGGATGTCCACAGTCATCTCTGCTGGACTCTGCTGTCCTGAGCTCTGTACCTGCTCAGATAAACACGGTCGACATTTTGCTGAATGCTCTTACAAACATCTAACTGAAGTCCCAGATGGTTTCCCTCCAAATGTTACGACTGTCAGTCTGTCCTCGAACCGGATTAGTTTGATAGCAGTAGGCAGCTTTGATAATGTGACTCAGGTGACATCTCTGTGGATGGCCTACAATGAGATTGTCACCATCGAAGAGGGGAGCCTAGTACAACTGGTTAATCTGCGAAATTTAGACATCAGCCATAATGAGATTGTTGACTTCCCCTGGGAGGATCTACAGAAGCTCCCAGCTCTGCAGCTCCTGAGGATGAATCACAACAAGATGTCCAACTTGCCAAGAGACACATTCTCCAACCTCAAAGACCTGAGGTCCCTTCGACTCAACAATAATAAATTTGAACGTTTAGCTGAAGGGACGTTCAACGGTTTAATATCGTTGTCACATTTGCAAATTTATAACAATCCTTTTGAGTGTACCTGTTCCTTGGACTGGCTCCGAGACTGGATTTTAACAACCACTATCTCAGTTCCAGAGAAGAGTTTGATTACCTGTGCAACTCCTGAGAAACTTAAGGGTGAAGTAATTGTAAAGCTGCCCAAGTCAACGTGTATGAGCCCAAATGTGACGATATGGACTGGGCCAAATAGTCATACTGCCAATTTCTACGAGGGCAGTGCACTGATTCTTACATGTGAGTTTAAAGGAAACCCAGAGCCACTGGTGATGTGGAACATTCAGAGTAGAAGCCAAAAGCAGGAGGTGGTTTTGTCCCTCAGTGATGAAGCCTCCACAGAATCTAATGAGGAGTCCACAAACTCTATTCGAGTCTTTAATAATGGGACTCTTCTCATTTCAAACCTCAGACAAGAAGATGCTGGAAACTACAGCTGCTCTGCCACAAACAAGTTTGGTGGATCTGAGGATTTGGTATTTGTGAAAGTGACACCACGTCCAAAACCAACACCCATAAAACTAATGACGACGATAGCTGCATTTACTAAAACAAACCCATCTAGACACAAACAAACAGATAAAATGTCCTCTTTTGATTCTGATTTAAAAAGAAAAGACACTCTGATTGACACACCCACTTTATCTCCTACTGCAGAAAGCACCACGTCCAAATCTTATGAAGACAAGAAGTTTCTGCCACGGCCCAGTAAATGTGGGCTGACAGCGAACACCAAGAACATCTCCAGTCATGTCCTAAACGGGAGCCTAAATGATGTAAAGCAGTATATGTTTGACTTTGGTGTCATAGCTTTAGGTGTGTCAGAAACAGAAGCAACAGTGCGTCTCAATCCACTCCTTGTACCCAAAGGGAGGAACACCAACCAAGCCGCCGCAACCAAGAACTTTCAGACCAACAACGCGGAGCGCTTTGACTTCCCTGATGTCTTCGATAAAGTTCATTCAAACGGTCTGTATCTCTGCATAGCTGCAGATAGCAAACACTCTGCCGTGCAGTGGTCCCGTATCAAGGAAGGCGTCAACACGTATTTGTTCAGCGGGTTACGACCGGGCACCAACTACTCCCTGTGTCTGACCTACAGAGGGGAAGACTGCGAGGTCCAGGTCCTGTTTGCTACCAGGAAGAGGGTCCCAAACCTGGTGATCATCATCTCAGTCAGCATCTGCCTCCTCACTGTGTCCACTGTGCCTCTGCTGGGCGCCACATGCTTCCACCTGGTGTACAAATACAGAAACAAGACTTACAAGCTGATCCTCAAAGCCAAAAACCAGTACCACACAGAGAGGAGCCTGAACCTGAACGTGCATCTGCGCCCCGAATCTGAGAAGAAGACCGACGAGGAGGACGGGGCGACGGATAGCGCAGATGATGGTGAGAAAGAAGCCGACACAGAGGAGAGTGTCGTGACTGAGTCCTTCTCTTTGTCTCAGTCCAGAGAAAACCCAGACGACTGCGAGGTGGGCTCCGAGTACAGCGACAGGTTACCTTTAGGAGCCGAGGCCGTAAACATTACCAGCAACTACCGATATCCTAATGACTAATCTGCAGATCTGTTTGATTTCAAACCAGCAGTGTATAACATCTGTGACACTTCTCATTGAGTTGTTCTGAATTAAATATTTTAAAACAAAACTCAAGCTGTAAGAGTGGCAGGGAGGAGAAACACCCGTAGTCTGGATGCTGCAGAGGAAAGTGTCTGCTTTAGGCCCAAAACCTTTACATGGATCTGGCAACTGAATTTCAAAAATAAATAGAATATACTAGTAAGCTTTTAAAGAAGACAAGGTGGCTCACCATTAAAGCAAAAGAGCTGTTTTTTGTTTAGGAAATGCATTGGTTTACTTTTGTCTGAAAATCACTTTAGATATAGGTTAATTTAATAAAGAAACAATGTTTTTTATAATATATTGCAGAACAATCTGCTTCATTTTACAATGTGTTTTTAAAAATAATAAGGGTTTCTGTTAAAGCTCAAGATTTCCTTCTATGGTTTAAATATCTAAATCAAAACAGAAAGTTTATGAGACAAACAAAATGCCTAACATTCCCTGTAGGAATCACCTACAGATGACAGAGTTGTTATGTTGAGAAATGTTGAAGTTATGATTAACAAAAAACGATATTGGTCAACTGCATCCTGAAAGGTGTTTTCATGGCTTATGTTCTGTCAATCTGAGGAGTGAGCGTTCCTCTGTGTTGAGCAGGCACAGTTTTGAACCAAAAACTAGATGTTTTAAATAGCCTCAGATATAAATAGCCTTTGTGGCACACAGTTGTGGAAGATGGAGAAGAGGGAGGCAGAGGATAGACTGTAGTCAGGAAACAATAACACAACTTTCACACACTAAACCTGTTTAATTCCTCAAGTTGACTAGGGTTAACAGGCCATTTTCATACATAATTAAATCACACATGGTAGGCATTGTCTCAAGGAATCCCACTTCTCGCTTTTTATACAGTTTTTGATATCATAAAAGATAAATATAAAATAGGATAATAAAGGATAGCTTCTCTCATTGTCAAAATAACATTTCCAGTCAGAAAATTTTAATTAAAAAAGCCACAATCTTATTATTACTAGTATTAACTAAAGTATCAATAATTTTAATGAAAAGGTTTATAAAAGTAAAATCAATCAATCAAATATCTGAAATCCAAAAATCCTTTGGCTTTTTTAACAGTCAAATTTAATATTTATAATTCTTATCTGTAGATCTTAACTTAGATATCTATAATTTTAACGTTATTGATCATAAGTTTTATAGTAAGTGTCCAAACACATATTGTTGGATTGTCATTTTCAAAATATAATTTCTTGTTTTGCTTTTACTGCTTTTTTAAATCCAAATTTACAAATGTGTCATCTACACGAAGTGAACAGTACATGTTTCGAAACAGCAATTTAGTAAAAACACAGAAGTTGTTAAATGTTGCAAAATTTTAAAGTTTCAAATATTCAGAAAACAGCTGTTTGTCTAAAAGTGAACATTTTTTTTGTGACGATACCTGTGCTGACGTCAGAGTAAAGTGTAACTACAACTTTATGTGGTGGTAAAAAGTGTTCCGTCACTTCAGTATTATGTACCTGACACGTCCTGAGTCTGTCTCTGGTTAGGTTTCTGTCATGTGCTGCTGTGTTAGAGAACCTGCATGCTGCCTTGTGATGTAAGCTGCAGTACATTGTCTTCATTCACAAATAACTTGGACTCAGTTCATCTGTTCTATACCATCAGTATGTTTTAATTAACTCTCTGTACCTCAATAAAGTTTAAAGTCAACTCATAAGGCCTTCATTTCTGTATTCTTTGTTTACATCATCAATATCATACTAATTTATATTTTTTACTTTATTGGCAGTCACAGGGTCATCTCAAATACATATTAACATATACAGTGGTACTTGCCAATTTTGCAAGTTTTCCCACTTACAAAGAGTAGAGGTCTGTCCATTTTTATTGTATGTACACTTTAAACTGTGGGAGACAGAATCTAAAAACAAAACCCTTAAAATCACATTGATACACATGTTCTGTTCTTTCTTTTTAGTCCATCAAAGACTCATGGTTTCACTCAACCATAAACAAATTTAATCAGTTGGATCAGCTGACTCTGCCCACTGAGCAGTGTCTGCAGCAGAGGGAGCCAAACACACATCCTAACAATGCAATATTATTAAAGATTTTAGTCAGGAAAAAAAACAAACAATATCTTTGTATTTATTAAAACCAACTATACTCAAGTTCAACTACACAAACTATAAATCCAACTAATCAGCTATAATATTTACAATTCTGTTTGAAAAGATATGTAGGACTGATGCTGATATGGACATATAATTCTGGTATTTGTTTAAAGTAATATTTATAACTGAATGCTTTTAATTGATTGTACATTCACCAAGCAGTCACATTGTAAAATTTTTTAATTCGACACACACTAAAAAGAGAAAAATAAATTAAGTTAAACCATGAGGTTACATTTTTGGAAATATAATCCATACATATAAAGAGAAATTTTACAAACTGAAAAACTAGATCTAATAAAAAATCTTCCAACATCAAAATTTTTTATTGCTGTTTTTAAAACTGCAATTATTATAAAGATAAAATCAAACAGAAGACTCATATTCAAAATCTTAACAACAGCTGTGAAAATAATCTGCAGTTTTATTTTCATTCTACCTCTGCAGCAAACCTGTTTATAGTATGTTTTAAATCAACTTTCATTAATTAAAATATTTCATCTTTTATTTTTAAAAGATGCTACAAAGCAAAAAAAAGCTGAAACTTCATGGCAATAAATTTGTTTTGATGACTTTAACACGGGGCAAAAATAAATCGTAGCGCCTCCTAACTTCAGCTCTGATACAGATATTACTGATCTGTACTGTCAGCTCACTGATGCTTTAGATCAATATAGAAACACAAAAGGCTCTGCAGATGAATGAGTCCTATAATTTAGTCGTAAACAGCTGGCTGTGATTTGTATATCTTCACATCTGTCAGAACATTTTGTTTGGTGACAATAACAACATGACTCGTGTGTGAACAGAATGAATTTTTCCATTGTTATTTTTTGTTCATTGAGTTATCTTTGGATGAAAACAGCACTGATAAAAATAATCCAGAGTTAAATAATAAAACAAAACATTTGTTCTAACTGTGAGGACCTGTTTGTGTTTTCAGCTTAAAATGAGCATCGTGGTTGTGACCATAAATTAATCTGTATGTTTACAGACAGAAATGTCTGATATGAACTATAAAACTGCTCATAATTAACAGCTTCTAAAGTCAACCATCTAATATTTCACTATTAAGTTCTTCTGCTATTTTCATTTTTCAAATTGACCAATAACTATACCAAACAACTAAGTAATGTAATAAGTAATTTCCATCTAAATAAACAAATGTAGTGGCTCTTTCTGTCCAGACCAAAACTATACCAAACCTGTTTATTTAGAAACAGATGCACTGCCATTATTGCTGCATAAATTCAGACTTTCATTCAGTTTCATCTGGATGTGAGGGGGTCTCAGAGGGCTGGCCTGGCTCTGCTTCTAGTTTTTTGCCCTCCTTTATGCTGCCTTTCTTGGATCTGCGGTTTGGGGTGCCATTCAGGACACTCTCAGAGGTCTGCAGCGTCTGGAAGTGCTTCCTGGAGCCCAACAGGGAGGGATTGTTCACCAGCGTGTACAACAGCTGCCAGCGAGCTTGAATCCTCCTGCTGCTGGTTGCCTTGTGGGGTCGGTTCTCCTGAATTCCTGACAGCATGGAGAAGGAGCAGGATGAGGGCAGAGCGAGACGGCCATCTAAGAGGCTTCAAGAGGTTTAAAATCATGCTGAACTCTTCGCAATGTGCTAATGTGATAGTTAAAGGAAGTAGAGCAGAGCAGCCCCCATTTACTTGATGTCAGTAAGCACAAAGGGTTACAAACAAATAAAAAGGTTCAACAGTTTTGTACTCGCATTTTGGCTCCTGGCAACTATCTTTAGGATTGCTGAGAGGAAACATTAGAACTTTGGGTGAAATCAAGTCAATATTACATTTCTGTCAAAGATTCTGAAATATGTGAAAAACTGATTCTTAGGTTTGATCCAACACACATAATCAGATTGGTCAGTGTGTGTTTTTGTATTTCAGGGTCTGTACCTTCCTCTGAAGAATCCTTTATTTTCTGTTTAGCTCTGCTGATCTCTAACATCGTGTCCAGCAGCAGACCACAGAAAGCCTTCAACACGGGGTGCGTCTGACTGACCTCCACCTTCAGGAAGTGGGTGTAGTACTGAAAGGCTGGATGGGATCAAAAGACACAAGAAGGACTTTTTGGTGCAATCATTAAATCCTCCACAAAACTGAAACTAATAAAAAGGTTTCCAATTGGTATGTCAATGCAACTTAAGCTTTATGTTATCAGTTGTTAAAAGCTTTTTGTTTTCTTACCTGGGTCATAGGACTCTGCAGTACGGTGGAGCAGACTAATGTCAATACGACCAAAATGGATGATGTTGTACAAAGCTGTTATAACAATTCTCCAAATAGCAACAATTAATCCGACCACAATATTGACCACAAAAAGCAGGTACGTCAGCAGGAACAGACTCTCCCTGAAAACGACCAATGAAATTATTTAGGTTGGATACAATTTAGTAATAAATCTAATTTAAACCGGAAATATATATACTTGGTTACAGATAATTTTTTATCTTTATTGTTGTATCAACAAACAAAAAGTTCACAGGTGAACCAGAATAAACCAACCCACCTGTTGTTCAAGTCTCTTGTGCTACCTTCTTTTTTGATGAAGAAAAACTTGGCGGTCACATGTTGAAGCACTGTTACCAATATGACCGTCACCCAAGCTGGCCTGAGACATCACACAAATTTGGAAAAAAAAAACATATATATATAAAATTTCTCAGGGTTTTTTTACAAGATATTTAAAAATTTACAAAGAAGACGCATGAAGGGCTTGTGACTCACCATGATATTTTTGCTATTTCAAAAACAATAAGATTACGGCCATAAAAAACAGGGATAATTATCAAAAACACCAAAAACAGGAAGCAGATGAAAAACACAAGGGTCTGGATCACCATTCCTGCCAAAAACACAATAATAATATTAATATGAATATGAATAAAATCACTTAACTAAAAGATTTTCCCTGTTTTTAAAAAAGTGTTCTGGTACCCTTAATGTGGTTTTATGGTATAATCCCTGGGTTCAAATAATTCATTAACTTTCTGCCTTTTCTTAAGCCTTTCCTTAAGAAAAGCTTGAATTGATGCACAGCTGTCCAAAACACACAGATTTTATATTTATCGTAAAACAAAAACAAGTCTGTGTAGTACTAAAATTAGTAATTTTTTCGAATAAAAAAATACAAATACAAAATATCATAAAAGTCAGCAACGAATCAAAACAAAAATGTAAATGTAAAGTTGTGTTCAAGGCTGGTGGAAAGCTGTAACCTCTGAGCCTTACCAGATTTACTGGGTTCTTGGGAAAAGACATTGACTTAGCACAATTAATCCTATATTAAAACAAAACGTACGCTTACGCTGACATTACTGGATTCTTAAATTGTTAAAATTGAGGACACATACAAGCAGTTATATGTTAGCACTACTGATTAACAATCAGCATGTTATGTTAAAAATATATGTATATATAAATTAGAATTAAAGTTACACAAAGTGGACATACAAGTTTGATGTGTCGTATCCTGAAATATAGAAATTATAAAACAAGAATTAAATATAAAAACAAGTTAAATTAGGAAAGCAAACAAAAATAAGCAAAGAAAAAATAGGGAGAAATGAATATAGATTATTAAAGTGATATTTTTGTTTATTTTGGGACAAGGATAGTGATATTGTAGGAGAAACAGACATGTCAGACATTAGTGTTAGTGGGAATAATTTATTTTAGTTATATTCCTGCAGGGCAGCTGTTTGATTTAAAAATAAAAAAGCTTATTACATTTCAGGAGTTTCTTTGGTATTACCGAGGCAGACGATGGCAGCCTGGTATCCTGTTAAACCCATCCAGCAGACAATACCAGATTTAGATGGACAGATTGTTTTCTGGCTGTTATAAATTCTGTAGGCGTCCCCCTTATACAGCCCCTTTAGATTTGATCTGAAAGAAATTACACCAGAAATGTGTTAACTTCAACCATGGAAGAGAAATGCACTGATAAAAGTATTCCGCCTTTCTACGTACATAATATTTTCATGTTGATCAAACAAAAAAACACTTTAAAGCACTTTAAACTAAAACTTGTTTCAACTTTCACTGTTATACTAATGATACTCAGTTATATTTATCCATAAATCCTGATGAATCCAATCAGTTATCCAAAATTACAAGCATGTCCTAAAGACATAAAAACCTGGATGACTGGTATTTTTCTGCTTCTAAACTCAGACAAGACAGAGGTTATGGTTTTTGGACCTGAGCATCTCAGGAATAAATTGTGCAGCTTTCACTTTTTCTGGATGGCATTAATTTAGCATCCAATTCTAATTTAAAGATCTTGGTGTTTTGGTGTTTTTTTGTTTTTTTTACCAGGATATGTCTTTTAAACCCCACATTTAAAATGTTTCCAGGACCTTTTTCTTCTGCTTGTGTAATATGACAAAAATTAGAAACATCTTGTCCTAAATTTATGGTGAAAAACTAACCCACGCATTTATCTATAAACTACTAAACTGAATTGAATTGAAATTAAGTTGAAATTCTGTCCTCTAAACTACCCTAAATCAACATTTACGCAAAGAAGAGTATTTTGCTGCTGCTTGTGTCACATACCTGTGAAGCACCATGGACCTCATCAGCATCATCAGACTGATCAAACAAGACAAAGTCATTGCACAAAGGTAGCACACTAACAAAAAAAGCAGAGTTAAAATCTCATTCATGCAAATACAATTAATAAAATAGAATAAAATTAGAAGACTTGCAAACCTTCCAGCAGCCACGTGTAGAAGGTCACAATTCTGACCACCTCCATCCTGTCGTCTGACAGGACGATCCCAAACCCCAGCAGCAGGAAGGCGATGTTTTCATCAATTCCTGCTCTAACAATGTGCAGAGTGGGGACCACCAGGACCACTAATAACAGAGCAGTCTGAGGGGTAAAACAAACATACTTCAATATACATTACATACAGTATATGTACAGTATAAAGTTATAGTTAGTATATGCATCTGCCCCACAGAGAAGCGCTACACTTGGTCCAGAGACGTACCTGATAAATGGCCACACAGGTAACTAAAGATGACACAGCCAGCTTCAGTGGAAAACGAAACACTGAAAGGAAAAATAACTTATGCCATTTTAAACCTTTACCTTTAGAATATTTAGCTGTTATACTAAACAATTTTTGAATAATCCTGAACACAAGAACACACCTCTTTCAGGTATATAAATGTAACTCTTTGGCACCTCCAAGACTCTGTTTAAAAGTGTTGGTTTGTCTGCAACAGAGGAGCTGTTGTCCAGTAAATAAACACAGAAAACATATTTTGATAGTTATTTTAACAGTTGGATATTGTTTTCAGGACAAAAAAGTTTAACAACTTTTTAGTCCAAAGTCTGAATTTCTTGAGCAGAAAGACAAATATTTAAACAATTTGCAAATTTAGCAAAAAATTTTTTGAATTTTTGTATTAAAAACAGGTAAACTGTCATCCAGGCATGTGTCATCTTCCTCGTTTTATAAGAATCTCCACTCACCTGACAGACGCTTTCTTCAGAAGTGATTTTACATAGTCGATGTAGTAACTGCTGTCAAGGTCCTGTAAAAGAAATAACATTTTGTTTATTTATTTCTTCAGTGATTATCGATTGCTGGCAAAAGGGGTGGAATCCTGTTTTGGCCAGTGTGTGTTTGTTTGACTGCTTTGTTAGCAAAATATCTCAGGTTCAAATTTGAATAAAACTCTCTGGATTAGCAGATATATAACTGATTAACCTTACTTTTGGAGTCAACTTGATTTTAAATGTCTGCCATTGTGAATAAACAGGAGCAAACCAAAATGTCTGTAACACACTCACTTTACAGATACTGAGATGAAGTTTGATACGGTTGAGCATCGTCTCTAACACTTACTGATCGCACCAGATCTTTGTTTAAAGATCAGTAACTTTTGAAACTAAATCCTTATTATTTGTGACTTTGTGATGTAATTATTGGATGTACGTCTATAACTGATTCCTTTTTGGAATCAATCCAATTCAAGGTGCTGAATATCATTCATACCATGGAGCCAGTAGGTTGCTTTAAGATCTGTGTGAGATTAATGTTGGTTTACATTTTGACTAAAATAGATACAACGCTGTCATTCTTAAAAGAAGATGACTTGATTTTAAAACTTAATGTAAGTGTTGGTGTGTGTATTCTCACCTCATCGGTCTCTGGGCCTTTGACAAACAGCACAGGAAACCGAACACAGAGGTAAGTGAGGCAGACAAGCTGAGGCAAAGTTGCAAACAGAGCATAGTACTTGTAGATCTGTGAAAATAAAAATAAAAACACAGTTTGAACGATAATGTTATTCAAAATCTCACCTAAAAATCTTGTCATTTTTGTTGCCCAGGTTTTGTGTTTTAGTGACTGAATGGTGCCGTAACACAAAAAAGAACCTCAAGAATGTTGATTATCTAAGACTTAATGTCCTACTTAGTCCTGATAATCTGCTTTCACAAGCTTCCATTGTTTGTTACGACCCACAAAATAAAAATAAAAAAATACACAAATTCATTTAGATTTAAACATAGACGAGCCAATGATGAAAGAATGAAAAACAAATAAAGTTGTAAAATTCAAGGAAAGTTAAAAGAAGTTTGCATGATGCTGAATATTTTTTGAGGGACTTTTATCGAATGTAATGTTGTGTCTGCTGCGCTGATAATTTTGTAAGGACACCAACGTAAAATAAGGTTTGCTTATACTAATCAAAATATAACTTTTCCAAACATACAAGCTGTTTTTATGACTCCAAATGAAGCATTCTCGTGCAAATGTATGTCCTTTTTATGAAATATTTAAAGTTAATGTTTAGGAATCACACTTTCTGAATAATTTTCCCTTTCCTAATAAAAGAATATTAGCAGCTGTTGCTTCACCTCTGGAGTCTTTGGACAGTCAAACTTCTGCCACACCATAACCCCAAAGTGACTGAAAGACAGAAGCGTCCCAAACACGTAACCTGCACTTTTCTGCAAGGTCCCACAGACCAGCAGAGGATAATACAGGACTGGATAGTAGAAAATGGCAATTATCTTCATGTATTCTGGAGAAAAAAATACATAAAAAAATGTATGTTGCTCTCAGTATTCACACAAATTGTGTTTTATTACACTACGGACAAACAAACAGACCAAAACCACCTTTAAGGCTTGATGGAGTGTCTTTAGAAAAAGGCAGAGGGTCCGGGGAGATTATCAGCATCGCCAGTTTACTGAACATCAATCCATAAACAGCCATGACCAGGCCCTTCTGCTGAGTCTGGTCCAGGAAGTTGGCTGGACTGAGGGGTCATGAAAAAACATTAGTCTGAGATGAATTTAGAGATTTAGAGATTTCCTAATCTCACCTGAATATGCTGGAGGATCCTCTTGTGAATCCCTGGCAGAACTTGTTTTTCCTGGTGAGAGCTGCCAGGATCAACATGATCACAAACTGCAAACAAAGATCAGATTTCTTTCCCCTTTAAATTCTAAAACTTTACCCTGTTCGAATGTAAATATGCATTAGGATTAAAGAAGCAGCGTTTCCTAAATCATACAGCAGAATAAAGTGGATTTATTCTGAAACTCCATAAGGTTTGCTTCAGAAAAGGTATTTAAGGAAATATGATAAGAAAACTTTTAATAAGTAGTTCAGGATTAACTAGTTAGTTAGTTAGTTAGTTAGTTAGTTAGTTAGTTAGTTAGTTAGTTAGTTAGTTAGTTAGTTAGTTAGTTAG
>JAVKLF010000038.1:23238100-23248127 GCA_034783495.1 Millerichthys robustus
TTACATGAGACCAATAAAACAGTTTGTGTTAGCCAACAAATAATGTAATTGTGAAATAATGAAATATGAAATAATTGTGTTCAGTTTTGGTTCTTATTATCTGACTGATTGTGACTCAGTGTCTTCTACAATATTTAGTTGGAGGAGGGTTTTTTTCTGAATGTAAAAATGCAACAACTAAAGTTTTGCCCTTTTCTGAGAACTTATCTGCAGATGCAACAATGTCTGACACCCGTGACTGGAAGTGAGGAATAATAATACCTTTCCTGACTTAACTGCCCTTTCTCTGTAAAGGCAACAGTGCGGCAGATGAATTGATATTCTGCTTTTAAATTGTGCAAACAGTGCAGAGGGACACTTTGCGGGGTGTAAAGCTCAATATGAGAAGGCTTCTTAAATTAAACAAATGTACAAAATCCAAAATTGCACACAAATTATTGGTGAATCTGCCCATGATTGTTGTCTAATTTCCTGGATTTGACATTATAGTAAAAGAGATCTACAGTTTATTTGCACAAAAAGTACCAGAAAGGTTGATAACTCCATTAACCTACATCCCTTCCAGGTATGTATCAATCCTTCTGGTACGTTTTATGCAGATATACATGATATATCTCTTGGACTATTAAAACTTTACAGTTTTGGCAGTCGTGTTTTCCTTCAGGTTAAAGTACTATCAACTTTCCAACCAATCAAAACGCAGCTGAGAACATCTGTCTGTAATGCCAATCTCCTGATAGTGAGATTTAAACTGAGAGCAGCTGTGTGAGGTCACCTGTGTCGGAGGACGGGACGCTCTTGGTGAGCATGCTGTCTGTGATGACGTTAAAGATGCTGAGGGCAAAGATCATCGGTGTGACGGTGAGGCAGAGCTGGAAGACGGTCTGCATGTAGGCCTGCAAAAAGACCGAAACAAAAAGAACCAGGAAGTAAGTCACAATCATCACATCTGCAGCAATAAAAGAATATTAACTGGCAGAACATCAGAAGCTATAACAGATACTGTACCAAACCAAATAGTTTTAAAATTTCACTCGTTACTGCAACAAAACTTATTCATTTGGTTATTATTATTCATTTTAACCTCCATTTGTTGCATTTCACAGAAACAAACTGTGCTCACTGACTATGGTGTGTCAGAAGAGTTGCTGATTATTATCTCACTCAGTTGTACAGTGTGTGCACAAATGACTCTTGTATCTTTTAATAAGCACAGCAATTAAAAAAAAACACCTAAACTGCGGAAAATATATGCTGCTTTATATATACTGCTATCTAAAATGTATCTCAAACATCTTCCTGAGTGTGGAGACTGGTATTACAACCAAAGAAATGTTCGTGAATTATTTAAACGAAACGGAACATTCTTTGAAAGAAAGAAAAAAAAAAAAGAAAAATATGCCTCAGGACATTTTGAAGGAAAGTATTTCTCCCACCACCTCACATGCAAAGTTTTAAACAAAGATTATGTGCAAATTAAAAGTGGTAATGTTGAAATTAGAAATGACTCTCAGCTGCAACCACATCAAATTTTAGCTCAAATTCTGTGAAAAATAACAGAGTTACAATCATTTTTGTGTTATATAATGCTAATTTCCTGTGGCGGACATTTTTATCTGGGTTGACACCAAATGTCATTTAGTTTTAGAAGTGCATCCGATGATTGCTTTCTGAATGGTTCATCTAGTAGTTCATGAGATATTTTGCTAACAGACCAACAGAGTTGACGTTAATAGTTAATGGCGAATTTTTCAACAAAGATCTCACAAAAATGTCTTATTGCTCTGAGTGTAGAAGGAGTCTCAGAGGTGTAAACTAGCAAATTACATTTACTCACATTACTGTAACCGAGTAGAAACTATGTGTAAATTTTACTTTCAAAGTCACAATTTAAATATATACTTTTATTTAAGTATGTTTCATTTAAAGTAGTTTATTTGATTGCACTAGAAATCCCGTCTGTTGCTGAGTACAAAACGTGAACATTAACAGAACATGATAAAAAATGCTTATTAGACAGCAGCTGTATGATTTGGCTAAAAGAGACGATGAGCTAAAAGGGAGGAGCTTCCTTTTTACATAAAACCATAGAAATTGGGTACAAGCTCCACACATGTGGCTAGGAGGACATGCACACCTGTCGGTTTGTCTGGCTGACAGATAAAACCACACCATGATGTCTACTCAAGTCAAACTAAAATAATGAAATAAACTCCAAGAAGTTTTGGCCATGTTTAAGAAACACTGACTCCAAGTTAAAGGTTGAAAGCTGCCTAATTCTGCTGTTAGCTGCATTAGCTATTAGCTGTGTTAGCTGTTAGCTGTGTTAGCTATAGCTGCTCAGTGAGAAACAAACTTGCAGCCTGTGAAGGTGACTTTAAGTTTCCAGACTGTTCCAACTCTTCTGCAAACAAAATTGTTTGAGAACAAAGCTGAACAATTACGGTGGTTGCAGCTGTTAACATAACGATGCTGCGATTTAAAAGAAAACACTAAAAGTAAAAACAACACCGCAAAGTAAAAGGATCAGTGATATCAGAGCTGTTAGAGTAAAATATATCCTTTCACTGCTTGAAAACATGCAACAGATTTAGGCTTAAGATTTTTTGTTTCCCGGAAATTGGAAAAAATGTAATTATAACATTTTTTTTTAATCTTATATAGGTATTTTATACCAAAAGAGAAACAAGAACATACTGTATATCTAAAAAACAGAGTTAAGTTCTTAGTTTTTGTGTTTCTGTGTGTACCTGAGCCAGTCCCACACCAGCAGAAATTCCGATCGACATGAGCAGCAAAGATTTCTCTGGATATTTCGCTGTGAGTCGACCGATCACTCCTCCCTGAACAACCTGGATCAAAACAGCCTCTAGTAATGCTTCTTGGTCTCATCACAAGCTGCAGCTCCTAAACCCTCAATCACTGGCAATATCATCAAACCTTATTGCAGTTTTACCATTTGAACGATGCCAAAATAGGCCATCAGGTATCCGTTCTGCTTCGGCTCCAGCTTGAAGAATTCCAGAGCGATGATGGAGAACATCACCTGAAATATGCCTAAAGAAATAGGAAGAACTTCTCATCATCCAGCATACGTACTGTATGTATCAAAGTGACTACAACAAAAATACACACCATTTAAACCTAGTACCACGTGTAACCATTTTAGTGTTGGCTACATTTACTTAGCTGTGACTCTAAAAGCTAATCAGTTTTAGATCTACATGACCTAATGATTACTGCACGAGAGTTTCATTCAAATCTGTACACTAGTTCATGAGATATTTTGCTAACAGACAAATAAACATTTGCACTTATTCACAAGCAATTACATTAATTCCCATCTTTTGCAGCACAAAATATAAAAATATATATTTTAAACATTTTGTTATGTGCAGTAGATATTGCACAGCAAAAACTATTATTATTATTATTATTATTAACTGTTATTGATCAAATTTGTAGATCAGATAGAAACATTATTTAATAAATGAATAAAATAAGTCTTTATTGAAATCTATTTAAATCCAACTCTTACCTGAAGGCAAACCTGCAATGATTTTAATCAAAAAAATCCTCATAACTCTTGGAAACTTCATTAGCCTGGTGATTTCTCCCACACTAAAGACTTTCTTGTTTTGGTTTTCATCTGTGGAAAAAGACAAGAAAAAGTAAAATGGAAATTTATGAAAATGATTATTATCTTGGATGGAGACCTGGAAGTAGGTCCTAATGAATTGAAACAGATCTGCTCTAATTTAAAGTCATAAATAAATGGCTAAATGTAATTTTACACATTTAGAGAAAGAAAGTTATTGAAAACGGCAGAATAATCTCTCTTTTTTGCAAAGGAATTTTCTCAACCAGTTCATTTTTGATTATCTAGATGACACCCTCATAATCTCAAAGAACTTGGAACAACATTAAAACCATGTAAAGCAAGTCCTTCTGTGTTCTCTTTAAAATTGTACGTCAAAGCAGAAAAGTGTGAATTTTATGTTTCTTCAGTAACTTTCCTTGACTACATCTTCAAGAGCGGGCAGGTGAAGACAGATCCTAATTGGATTAGAGATGTGTCTAAATGGCCAAACACCTCTACATGCGAGGAGTTTTAACATTTCTTTGGGTTCAACACTTTTAGCGCAAGTTGATTCAGTCATCAAACATTTGTCTGGTCTCCTGAAGCTGAAAAGGCTTACAGAACCTCAAGTGTTTCTTCACATCGGCACCCATCTTGATCCAAAATGCACATTTTTAAAGAGATACAAGCTTTTATTCCTCGTAAAATCGTCATGTTCTTAAAAAAACAATTTTTCTTATTGTAAACATCTAAATGAAGTTGGATTTTAGCTCTACGGGGGCATTTATTTAACGTGATAGAAAACAAAATTGTCTTTGATTTATTATCCTGACTCTCAGAAACAGTTTGTGGTAAGAATTTGCATCCAATTCTGGTGTTAATACTGAGAAAATAAAAAAACAGAGAGCCTTGTTCTCTTTTCCCAGGTTCTTGTTGTTCTGTATGCTGGTGAATTCATGCTCCACATCAGGAGGGATTGATGACATAATGACAATAAGCTGATACAGGCCTTGCTTTTCGTCGTAAAAGCTTTTCATCAGTTTTTAGTGCCATATTTTGTAAAATCTCCGTGTTTTCTCTGTTTGCATCACTTTTTGGATTAAATCAGATTTGAAATCTCTCACCTCCTGGGTTTCCATCTGACAGAGCATCATACAATTTGTCGACATGCTAACATGAAAAGGTGCCTAATAATTGTGATTCCATCCATTATCTTAACCTGCTTCTCCCTTCTACAGTCATGGGGGTCACTTTGTGCCCATATCCAGCAGTCACAGTGAGAGGGGCGGGGTACATCCTGGAAGTCCATCACAGAATAAGTGTGATTATACACAGAAAAAACAAAATCTGACCATGAACTCAAAAATTATGTTCAAGCTTTGGTCAACATAAAAACTACCGGTCCTGACAAAATTGGTGATTATATCAGAAAAGGTTCTAATACCAACATTATACAAATACAAACACACACAAACAAAAACGTTACTTGTCATCAGAAGCCCGCTCACATCTCCTGACAAATGTTATGTTGTGATCCAGCAGAGTTAATGCTGAGGTAGCGTCTGATTTTCTGGTGCCAGAACCAGAGTTTAATGGTTTTCTTACTTTTTGTGTTGCTCCCGGGGGTCTCCGCTTTAGTGGATTTTGGGATGAAGTTTAAAACCAGCAACAAGCTGAAGGCACTGCCTGCAGCACCAACAAGTGCAGTGACCATCTCCCTGAGAGGTTGAAGATACCAGCATTAGCAAAAACAACTTTTCTCCATCATCATCAGAGCTGCAGCTGTAGGTCTGTTTGGAACATAGTAACACAAACAGAACACACGGTGAACTCACCCATAGTGTGTGTTCAGGTTACCTCCTAACGTGGAGCCGGTTATCATCCCGATGCCAAAACATAGGCCGAGTTTGGATAAAGCATCAGCCCGTTTCTCAGGTTCTGAAAGGTCTGTGACGACCATCTGACAGGCTGCACAGAAATAAGTTTTTAAAAATCTGTTCTTACGAAAAAAGACAGAAATAACAATCAGATTTGGTTGATTTTATGTCACAACACTAAATGGCAATGGCAGTCATCTCAATTGGGACAGTTGACAAAATTTAACCTATGAGAATTAGTGCGTTGTAGTAATTTTTAAAGGATTTATTTATTTATTTTGGCAGTTTTCCTCACTGAGCAGTCATGATATGGCAAAAAAAAGTCAAGAAATCAACAAAAAATAAGTAACAAATATACAGTAATTCATAACAGGGAAAAAACAACAACAAATTTCCACAAAATTCTTCACGAGAATTCAAGTTGACCAATAATTGTTCACAAAATTGTTAAATGTTTACTGTGGAAGTTGTACATGTTTGCAAACCAGACCATGTGTTCACATAATTTTACACAAAACACATCATAGATCCTCCCAGGCGCTGCAGTTTTTACAGTCTAACATAAACTTCCATAACTAAGGAGAATCCAAGTGTTTGATGCTCACCAGGAAGAACGTGCATGAAGACTGTTGGGAGTTTGTGAATAAACAGCAGGACAGGATGGGTGGCTATGGCAAGCAGCACAAAGAAAACACTAGTTGATGCACATGCTAAAGACAGGGCAGCTCGAGCTCCAAACAGATCCCCAAACCTGCCAACAAAAAGTAAAATAAAGACCAAACCATGCAAACAGCACCAGCAAACAGCGGGTGTGTAATCTTAAGTACAAGATGTGTTTGTACCACATTTTCTTCTTTACTCGTTTGTACCCTTTCATTGAAGAATGAAAAAAAAAAACACAAAGGTCACTAAAATAGCTTGAAACTGACGTAGGTGATAATGAGAACAAATTTCATAAAAAAACTAAAAATCGCTCGCTGTGCTTTGATTCAACAGATTTATTTAAAAGATCGAGTAAAATGTTAAACTAAGGTGTGTCCTTGTAATCAGCATCACAAGTGTCTTAAACCTCCTAAGACCTGAACTTTGTGCATGGCATGCATTTTTGTCCACATCATTGCAATGCTGACGTAACAAAGACTCCCCAATGGGTGGGACAAAGGTTTTCTATGAGCATGCGTAGATTACATGACATTGACTCTGTTTAGCATTTCCCCGAAGCAACACCGGCTTCTGGGAGTGAAATGGTGTCTTAAATGAAATAAAGTTTTAAAAGACTACAGAACTGATTCTCTGCATTTGATTCCGGCTTTTAATTAGAACATTTGTCCTTCAGAGTGTCTCAGGAGCTTAGGAAGAAAATTATTGAGCAGCATGTTAAATGTTATAGGTAAAGGCAATAAGATTATCTCCAAACAGCAAGGTGTTCCTGTGACTACAGCCTGAGCTGTGATGAAAAGAAAAATACTGTGGCATACTGTGAAATTGCCAGATTCTTTAAAAAAAAAAAGTGATGCTAATTTTTTTGACATACCAATAACCCAAAACACACAGCTAAAAACACCCAAGAATGACTAAAAACAAAACATTGGACTATTCTGAACTGGCCTTTTATGAGCCCTGATCTGAGTTCTGCTGAACATCTATTGAAGAAGCTGAAACATGCAGTCAGAGAAAGTATCCTTCAACCCTGAGACTGCTGGACCAAAGTACTAACAAGTAGTGGGGCCAAAATACCTGTGGACAGGTGCAGAAGTCTCAGAGTTACAGAAATTACTTGAAAGAGGGAATGCTTCAAAAGGTTGTGCAACAAATTTTTATCAAGAGGGTACAAACAAATTTGCCTGTTTGGAAATTTGTCTGTAGCTGCTTTAATCTTTTGACGTTAACATTTCATACCCACCTTCCAAACATCGGACCCCCAATCAGCTGAATCACACCAACTGTAGTTTGTAAATAACCAAACCACAGTGTGTCAAATCCAAGTTTCTTTGCCAAATACTGCAGAAGAACAAAAAAAAAACAAAACAACTTTTTTTAACTGATGTAGTTGAAAGTGGAAACAAAAATTGGATATTTGTTTATGGTTCTACCTGTTTCTGAGCAAACTAACACTATATTTACCAGTCAAACGGACCATAACTTTTTGCTGAAGAGTAAAAAAAAATAGGTGGGATTATACTTGCATATTTTTAAAACAACAGACACAGAAATCTGCTCAGCTCTAAATCAATTCATATTTACTCAACTCATAAAACATCATCACAAAAACTACAAATTAAGAAAACCTGAAAAGAATCCGGTTGTTAGAGATTCACCATTCAGAAAAACAGACACACATCAGAATTGAATGTTTAGGAAAAGGGGTGCTGAATGAATATTTGTCGGGTTTTCAGTTTATTCCTTCATCTCTTTGTGTTTTATTATGATCCTGTCTGTGTTTTATTGAACTTGTTTTTGTGTGGTCAGTTCCTCAGTGTTTCTCACCCTCTGCTCCTGCCCCGCCCACCTGATCCTCCTCGTCTTCCTCACAGGTGTTTGTCATTTAGTTGATCAGTATTTCCCGTTATATTCTCTGTCTCGGCTCGTGTCTCTTGTTGGTTCGTTGTGCTTCTCACATCCAGTTGGTCTGTCTCCTTGTTCGCCTTCGTGTGCCTTTTCTGAGTAAGTTTGTAAATAGTTTTGAGTCGCCACATCAGCGTTTTCTTTTGTCATTTTCTTTTTGACCGCTGTTCCTTGGTTTTTGATGTCTGCTTCCTGAGTCAACCACACTGCAAACCTAACAATGTAAAATTTAGCCTAACAGAAAAACTAAACTATAATCACATTTAATACATGTCCAGTTAATCTGTTTAGGATTTAATTATAGGTTAAATAATAAAGCAATTTTATACAAGCCAATAACTCCAAATATATGACAGCTATTTATGAAAATCCATTTGTCTAAACTCAATTCATTTAATGGGATAGTTCAGATATTTTTGAAGTGTGGTTCAGTGGAAAAGTTATGAATATTCAATATCTTGTCTGCCGCAAATAGCTTTTTAAATGACCTACATTGGCAGAAATGGAATTAAATTCTAAACAAATTGATGAGCTAAGGGTTAGTCTGAGCATACGAACACAAGAATTCTGTTTCAGTAAATGTGTAAAGTGAAATGGACAGCACTGTAAATGGATTTTAAAAATGGCATTCACATAAACTGCTGTAAACTTTGAGGCTGGAGTTGTATAAAGACGGCAAATGCAGATAAATGTTTGTTTCTCGGCATGAAATGTTGGCAAGCAGCTGCATCAGGTTGTTAGAGCTTTGAGGAAATGTTTGTTTTCAGCAGAACAATGGCACTGAACACACCTGAAGTCTCTAAAGCTGTTTAACCATTAATTGTAATTGTAGGTCTTAAGGACTTTTCGGGACTCTTCCCTGAATCGTCACCTTATCATGGTGGAGGGGTTTGTGTGCCTGAATGATCCTAGGAGCTCTGCTGTCAGGGGCATCGTCCCCCGGTAGGGTCTCCCAAGGCAGATTGGTCCTAGGTGACAAGCAGTGGTAGACAGTAATGGAGTACATTTACTTGATTACTGTACTTAAGTTCTTTTTTGAGTATCTTTACTTTACTTGAGTATTTTTTCATGGGGGAACTTATAACTTTCACTTCACTACATTTCAAAGTCAAATATTGTACTTTCAACTCCACTACATTTCTAGGAAGCCGTCATTACTCGTTCCTTTTGGCTCAGCTTAGCTTTGTAACCCGCTGTTGTTGTTTTTCTTTCTTGAAATACAATCGGCCATTTTTAAATTGTTTCTCACAAAGGGATCAATCACAAACCTAAATCACAGCCATACTCGCTTGGTTTCAGAAAGTTACAAGGTTCTGTAAAATTACTCTAAAAATTATACAGCAATGTACTGATATTAGAAACTTTTATTTGTACTTTTGAATACTTAAGTACTTTTAAATGCATGTACTTTTAAATACTTAAGTATTTGCAAAAGTGAGTACTTCAGTACTTTAACTTAAGCAGATTTTTGATTGAATTACTTTTATTTGTAGTTGAGTAAGATTTGACCATGAGTATCAGTAATTTTACTCAAGTACTATAGTTGAGTACTTCGTCCATCACTGGTGACAAGCCAGACAAAGCACGATTCAAAGGACTAGTATTGACAAAAACAATCAAGGAACTCTGTGTCCTTTGCCCGGATGTGGGTTACTGGGGCCCCACCCTGGAGCCAGTCCTGGGGGAGGGGCTCGTCGGCAAGCGCCTGGTGACTGGGAAGGAGCCTGAGCTTGTGCGTGAGGTTGAGAGGTACCAACTAGATATAGTGGGTGTGGGTCTACTTTTGGCTTCCTGACTTGGTGTCTGTGTGTTGGAGTTTTCCCCGGTAGATGAGAGGGTAGCGTCCCTATGCCTTTGGGTGGGGGGACGGGCTCTGACAGTTGTCTGTGCCTACGTGCCAAACAGCTGTTTGGAGTACCCGGCCTTCTTTCTTGGAGTCTTTAGCGGGGGTGCTGGAAGGTGCTCCAGCTGGGGACTCCTTTATTCTGCTGGGGGACTTCAATGC
>JAVKLF010000038.1:23300062-23315345 GCA_034783495.1 Millerichthys robustus
CAAGCTGTATGCCCACACCTCACTGAAAAAAAAAGTCCGATGAATTACAACATGACCGTTCAGACTGAGATAGCATTTAAAATCATGGGATATATTTATTTTGTACCACATACTGAAAAGAACTAGGTTAGATTTGAGGGGAAAAATTAGGATATGTCACATTCTGTGTGGATGAACACTGGTACCGTTTACGGATGTGGCTCAATGTATTGTATACACTCCTAAAAAATTGTTTAAAAATGATAGCACAGGAAGGCCCTTACAGCACAATACAACTAAAAAATTACCATTCTTTCCTTAAAATTTCATTCAGATTATATTTTAAAGGTTTTAGCTCGTGGTCATTTACACCCCGCCAAATTACTGTAAATTACCATAAAGTACAATTTTCTGCCAAAAATCAATACTCATTCCCTCACCAAAAAATCTGTCTGCCTTAAAATGGCTTTTTCATTCATATTGATTGGATCCAAGACTGTAGAAAGCGTGTTTCAAGTGGCTTTTACAGGTGTGCAGACACTTTGGCATTTCCCTTAAATAGAAGAATTCACACTTGGAGCCAGTTGGGAAAGAAGGTTTCTGCTCTAGAGGTTTGAAGTGGAAACAAAGTGCTTTATTTAATTTTCTCGTCTGATCTTTTGGCAAGTTGTCTGTCCCCATTCCTGAGGTTCAGTGCAAGTTCACAGAACAAGCAGTCAACTTCCAGAAATAAACTGTTTGCTCATGCGTGGGTGAGATGGAATAGTTTGGCTCCAAAACCGGTGACAAGAGTTTTCTGAACCAACTCGATCCTCCCTTTTTGGCTGAATTAACAAAGTACAAAAACACAATAAAAAAGGGCATGTAGGCTTGAGTGCATGATTAGGGAAAAGATCACATCCACTGTTTAGATATTCCTCTTTTGTGGCTGATATCCATGTTGTTTCAGGTCTGCTCAGCTTTACACCTACACATATACACAACATCTATTACAAAACAGATGACATCTTCAGACAGACCAAAAATGTGTACAACTTTAAAAAAAAAAACTTCCATGCACACAATACAGCTACATCTAGAACTGTAAACACCAAATTTAAATGCAGACCTTCAAAACTTAAAATTAAAATTTTAATGTTTATTTTTGAGAACCTACATGTATGTTTCAAAAATTTAAAACAAGGTTTTGTATTGCACCACCTCTTCTTTTAAAAGCATGTCACAGAAATGCACGAACGCTTAGCATGAATGACAGGTTTAAACCACAGACAGGCTAGTTTGGCCAGAAAAAAGTAACATAATAACTTTACCTTCATAAAATTCTGCTGATTAAGTTACTTGCTGCAAACATAAAACAGTATTTCCTTGTTTTATTTTTTACAAGGTCTGATTGTAGCTTCCATGACACTGAAGCTTTTTAAGAAACAGGGTTCTAAAAAATTGTAAAAATGAGTGAATAAATTTTAGCTCTGAATGGCCCAAGCATTTTAGCCTGTTCATCAATTTATTTCTGCACCACACCCATCTCTGCTCCTCTTCTTCTACGCCCCTCTTCCATACCACTGTGGACTCAGGAGACCTTCGCTCTACTGAAAGTGGAATCAGTTTCCTTTCCAATGCCTGCCCCCACCCCTTTATTCTGGAAAAACCCTGTTCCACTTGCACTAAAACCCAACTCTGAGTGGGCCCACATTCCTAGACAGTATCCCCAACACTGGAACAGTTGACCGCCTCAGCCAGGAATGTTGACTTCCAGCCCAGGTTTTCATCAGATCTGGTCATTAGGAAGCACAACAATAAAAAATTGAGACCAATATGATTAAATATCACATACCTTCCCTCAGTGTTAGTCACCAGCAAACCAAACTATGCTTTTATTCAACATTAATAAGTCATCAAATAAGCAAGTGATGTTGGGTCCTAATATGGTAATTGTTATTTTGATCAAGATGAATCTTCTGGAATCTTCTTACTTTAATATACCCAAATGAAAATCAAAGCAAAATGGTAATGATGGATGTCCGTGGTTTCATTTCATGCATGGGCAATCTCTGTGCTGAGGTTAAGTTGTACACAGATCAGAAAACCAAAGTACTTTAGGACCCTTACAATGTGGGATAATTGACCTTTCGCAAAACTCTGTCTTCAAACGGTCATTGTCCAATCACGTCATTAGCATTTCTGACTATGTAAGCTAGGTCCGAAAATTCCCCATATGGGTGAAGCGATGGATTATGTAAATCAGACAGTAGGTACGCATCCCAAAAGTTTGTCTGGTGGAGTCGTGTTTTTTCCCTTCCCAAAGATGAAAACAACTGGAGCGGTGCCTTCAATGGATAAAATGACATAATGCCTCACTCCCAGCTGAATGTCTTGAAATTTAACAAGCATGCGTACCTACGTCTCCTCAAAGGTAAGGCAAGTATTGTCTAATGTTTCCTTACATTCCCTGAACCCTCCAACATTATGTTTTGTCAGTTTAACTACATACAGAATATCGCGCAGGTATTGCTCCAAAGTGAGTCACTAACATGCACGGTATAAGCTACCCCTGTCATGACTGCACAAACACTACACTGGCACCAGGAAGCTTGACGGACGTAGCAACAGTAACTAAGGGGGCGAGGCTTTTGTGAAAGGTCAGTTAGCCTGTAGATCTGTGTCCATTGCATTCTGAGTATGATTCTTCATTTCTTCCTGTCTGTTTAATGTCTGAAACCTCAGAGACAAAATTAAAGAGGGTTTCTGAATAAATCTTTTATGGGGTCAGGTGCAGTCACACTCTGTACTCCCTCTGGTTATTTTAAATCACCTGTAAAAGTGCAACATAAAAGGTATGCTGTGCATAATGAGGGATGCAGGTTCACCCCTCTCTGGCTGCTGCGGATCATTAACGTGCAAGTTCCTGCAGATTTTATGTTGATACTCTTTTTTAAATTGAAATAAAACCATTTCCATTTTATGTCACAGCCAACATCCAATTAATTATCAATTTGATAACTAAAAGGTCAGATTTTCATTTTAGCATAATCACTTCTAGGAGTGGATTTAAGTTACAAGTTTTAGGGTTACAGATTGATAGAACAAAGACAAATGCTAGGCCTTTAAAATAAAAATTAAACAGACTATATCATCCCAGAAGCATAGCAATGAAACAAACAAAAACTATCCTAGTAACTTTTTTATTCATCTTCTAGCTTGAACTGTAAACAATGTCCTAAAGGCCATAAGACAAACAAAATGTTTCATAAACTCCCAAAGGTTTGTTATTTTGAGAAGAAAGTACAAACATACTAAACAAAAATAAAAAGGTGTTTCTTACATATAAATTAACCAAGTTTTTTTATGAGGCATTTCAAAGCGAACAATTTACAACCTGTTTGACTTTCCATACCACCTTGCTTTCCTGTGCGATAACCACAAAATGTTTCCAAAAAGTAAATTTAAAGCAAACAAGCTTGTGTGTTTAATCTGAAAAAGTGATTCTTACTTTGTATTTTTGTAAGGTGCTTTATATAGCATCTCCTGTACTTGTTAGCAGTTAGCATTAAAATGTGCTCCCTAGATAAGGGTGGTGATGACTAAAGTATTTGTCATCTGGTTGCCTGCACCCATCCTGGACACCTGTCCTGTTCAGTACAAATATATGCATCTACACATCCCAACTGACTACATACAACGACCACAGGTAAAAGCTTTCAAGCAAGAAATAGTCTGATCAAAATCTAAATTATCACAGCACACAAACTTTTAATCAAATACACCATTTATTGCCACCACTGCTGCATGTCTGACCTGCACTGCTTCCAGCTCAAACAGCTGTGTAGGCCAAGTCAGAGCCATTCCACTCCAAAATGAAGCTAGTCATCCAGAACACCGGGTCCACTGTCCTGTCCAAACCCCACCCTTTACACTAAGCCTACATGCTGTGAGTGCATGAGCCATCTTCCAGACACTACTCAGCCCACCACTTCCAGTCTGTCTGCCCCGAGATTGTCCCTTTTAAGATTGTCTTAAAAGTAGCTTTGTTTTTGTTGTAAAATAAGGGAATTGTTTGTTTTATTTAAAAAGACAAAAGGGGGAGAAAAGTGCAAACCAGTGTGTGAATGTTAGGAATTCCTCCTCTGCAACATATAAAAAAGTAAAACAAAAAAAATAAAAAATAATGAACAACGGATAAATTACCAAATCAATCAAAATCTCCTCAGGACTTAGTGGAATTGATTTGGACTTGCATCCTTTATTAGGTTTTGTTTCGATATTGGCCATTTAAAAAGGATTTTTGAAAGGAAACCTCATAATCTTGAAGTAACTAAAACAAGGAGTCAATGAAATCCAGACAATTCTAAAATAACTTGGGGAAACAAAACAATAAATCAAGTGTAGTGCAACTCGGCAAGCTACTGATACTGATCCCATTTACCAGGTTTGCTTCTCAAAAAGCACATAGTCACATCGCGCTCTAAGTGCCAAAACAAAGCAGCCACTGAGTGGCTCAGAGAAGTAGGTCACTGAGGATTCCATTCATTTGTACAACACTTTCCAAATAGTTTTCCACTCAGAAACTTCCAGCTGTAAGTTAACCCTTCAACAGCCTGGGTGCCTGCTTTTCCCTCTCATCTGCCAATCAAATCAAAAATGCTTTTTTTATTTAGTTTGTGATATCACATATCATCAACTGTGCTTTTCATCTTAAATGAGCATACTTCTCACAATTCTCTAAAAAAAAAAAGGTATAAATAAAAGGTAAAATGCAGAAAGACAAAGTAAGAGATATAATGATGAAAGCAGCAGGTTGAGCAATGATATCTGGAGCAAAGTTTATACAATGAAAACTGAACAACAGTTTTATTTAGGGCTTTACGGATGTGACAAGAACGAACAACAATTGTTGCAGCTTTAATAAAATATTACACCAAACAGCACTGTAAAAACCAATACAAGAACCATTTTAAAAGTAAAGAACAATATATCAGCCCTTAAGCTCTCAAACAAGCTGCCACAACATACCAGAGGGATCACGTAACTTGACAACCATCTTAGTCCCCCTCTTTTCAGCAACATGTGTTCTCATGTCAGGCCTACAGCTCCACTGATTCCAGCTCATTGTAGCTGAATCAGCGGATGGAAAGCGACCGCAAAATGACACGTAAAAGAGAAATCAGCAGGGCGAGGCCCAAATTTCCCCAAAGGTATATTAAAATTATAACTTATTGTGCAGTAATATCTGTGGGAGCCCCATATCTCCAGTCATTGTAGAATATGATGGGTGTGCACCCCTAACATCACCTATTCAAACTGAGTCTTCCTCCTTTCCATTTATCTAAGCTTTGGTTTTTTCCAGGGTCTGAAGTGCTACTGCTAACTGCCAGCTGTTGGCAGATGTGTAAACCAAGGTGCCTATGCAGCAGACAGCGAGAAGTGGCCTCAGACTGCTCTGCTCTAGAAGATAAGCTACAAAACAGCAGCTGATTGACCACACTTGGCATCCCCGCTCCATGTGTGTAGTTCCGGTAGTTACCCCGAATCAACAGCAACATGAATGTGTTGTCTTTTATTGTGAATCAAAAGGATGAGACGAAGAATAGATATAATATTTAATAATATATCCTCTGAAATGTGATGCTGTTTTGCTGTGTGTTTATCCTTTGCAACTGTGCGAGTACGAGGCAATGGGTGTGTCTGTGGGGGGTCAGGGTGTCAGCCGGAGTGGAGGTAGAGAAAGGCGCGAGTTGTCACACAACTAGTTTTGGTCTACGAACAGTGCTCAATAGCCAACCTAGTGGTGACATTTTTTGGCTTATTGCTCTTTTAATGTTTGTCTCAGTCAGAAGCGGGTGCGATGACCTTTGTAATTTCAATACCTTTCAAAATATTTGTTGACAAAGTAATTCTGGTAGTTTTGCCTGGGAATATATAATTGACAATATGGCACATTGATATCAGACTCATTAATACAGCTCATTTACACTTTTTCATTGTATTGCATTTTGTTTTTTTACAAAAGCAGTTTCTACAAGAAAAATCCCAATAAGCTGACGAATGAGCTAGTGGCTAGTCTGAGCTTGGCTAAGACAAAAACAATTAGCTGCTGTCCTAAAACAACTGCAGTTCATACGAAACATATTTTATAAACTTATACACAAACATCGCACTACGCCTGTACAGTGTGTGCAGAATTATTAGGCTAGTTGTATTTGCGAGGATTCTTTTTAATATTGAACAACAACTATGTTCTCAATCAATCCAAAAGACTCATAAATATCAAAGCTTAATATTTTTGGAAGTTGGAGTGTTTTTTTTTATAGATTTGGCTATCTTAGGAGGATCTCGGTTTGTGCAGGTAACTATTACTGTGCAGAATTATTAGGCAACTTAATAAAAACCAAATATATACCCATCTCACTTGTTTATTTTCACCAGGTAAACAAATATAACACAAAATTTAGAAAAACATTTCTGACATTCAAAAACAAAACAAGAAACAAATCAGTGACTCTCTGCCCTTTACCGATCTAGCCTCGGGCCCATCAAGAGTCACTCTCATTTCATCAGTCCATAAAACCTTAGAAAGTTGCCTAATAATTAAGCAAACCTTATATAGGGTTTTGATGTCATTAGACCACACTCCTTCTCATTACAGAGATGCACATCACCTGATTTACGTAATTGGTAGTTGGCTTTCAAGCCTTTACAGCTTGGAGTAGGACAACATGTATAAAAAGGATGATGTGATCAAAATACTCATTTGCCTAATAATTCTGCACACACTATATTTACGATGCATGCTATAGTTCGACCAATTCTGAGAATTTGGACACCAAAAAAATGAGCTGTCTCTGATTCACCCAGTGACCTGCATTCTGACAAATTTAAGAGCCAGGAGAACCTGTTGTTGAGTAATAAGTCCTTACCCTCTGTTGCCTCCCCCTACCTTCAAACTGCTTTGATCTTTAACAGTATGAACAAGCTCGCACTTGGGAGCAGTCTAAGAGAAAAATTCATAAAGTCAGCTTTGAGGTCTGCAGTTTTATCTAACAACAACAAAGACCAGCCTGTATTAACTTCAGCCACAGAGCAATGTAAATCCTTCTGGAATCTCTAATATCTGCGAGCGTCATTACAGGACGGGGTCACAGCGTTTCACCAGTCTAATGCATGCAGATGTGATAATCCATGCAGATGCTGCCACAGGTACACAGAGACTCCAGCTCTCCGTTGCAGCAGCGCTTCATTCTATTTTTCATGAGCCCCGTCGGTTGCCAGGGTTTTTGTTACCATGGCCGCGCTGCAGTGTGATGCAACAAAACCAAGCAAGAAACCCCCTCTGGGTGTTTTGGCGTGATACCAACTCCGAGAGAGCTACAGGACTTGTCGGATGGCACACTAGCCAGCTGAAGTCTCTGTCCAGTCATAGAGCCGAGTAAACTTCCTCAACATCCTTCAACAAGCTGTTTCAGCACAATAATTTCAACTACTGCACACAATACCTTGTATAGTTATATATTAATGTCTCTGACAAGAAATTTCCTGTAATATTTGCATATAATTGTGTTTCCTTGTGTGTTTCACTTGGATTCAGATGTTATACAGCCTAAAACACTGAAAAAACTGATGTAATGCACATATTGAGCATTTTCTGCAACAATGCTGTGTGAATGCCGAGTGCTTATTAACTTAGCTAAAAGTTTATTAAAGAAGCTGATACCAAGTTGTCCAAACTAAAAAAAAAAACAAAAGCTAAGAGTTAAAACCAGCAAAAATGCAGCTAAAACTCTAATTAGTGAAACGGTAACTAAATGTTACCACCATGTTCTGAATGAGCTAAAAAAAATTGACACCTGAATTACTGAAAAAGCTGAAAGTATGTTGAAGTAGTTGCAGTCTACAAAAATGTAAAGAAAAGATTATATACAGGAAAACAATGGTGTGAATGCTGATACAGCAATGACATTTTTGAGAATGAACTGCAGTACTGAATACAGTACTGCAAAAAAGACAGAACAGAAAAGAGTAGCTGTGTAAAGAATATGAAAACACAGCTGAGCTCGCTTCTGAATACCTGTTTTCTAACAATCTGAAGTTGTTAAAATGTCTCTAAAATGTACAAATTTACTAACATGATAAACCAAAACTTAGGTTATTAGAATACAAAGAAAACTCTTTTCGTCGTGGCTTCGTGTACAAGGTTTCTGCTTTCCTACCTGGGTTGTTGGCCTCTCCTTCCAAGACCTGCAGCTCAGTGCATTCAGCGAGGGAGTGCTCCAAACAAAGCTGCAAAAAGCGAGCCTGGGTCCGGCTCACCCTCTTCAGCAGGGAGAGCAGAGCCACCGTCTGCTCGCACTCGTTCCATCCCTTAAACCAGCTGGCTAACACGCCCACCTGATCACGAAACATCATGGTCTGCGAGGAGAGATGGAGGTGCGCTGAATGTGGTGGGCAAAGGAGAGGAGGCAACTCAAAGTGTTATCTCCCAAGCTTTACAACTAAGGTTAAATTAAAGGGTGGGGCAGGGCAGGGGGAGGGAGATATGATGAAATGTGGCAATCAGTGATGATCAAAAGAATCACTTTTAGACCATTCTTAGCTGGGACACGGGACACCAAGTTCTGTTAGTGCAGAAGAACTGCGCAGGCCGAAGCAGAAGTTGTAGATTTTCCTTCTGGAGGGGGTTCAAAACCAGTTTTTCTTGTCTGAGTCTCCTTTGGCGAGAATGAGGGGGGGTGTGGGGTCCTTCTGTAGCTAGGCGTTGGGCAATCGGAGTTGCTTTTGGCTGCCAAGACTATCTCAGAGGGACTGATATTTGATGAGTCAGCTTTCTTCCAGCTCAGGCTGTGTCACAGCAGCTCCAACCTCTGGCATTTTTCTTCAGGGAATCCCTCCTAGGCCTGCAAGAGGATGTCAAGACTTCAGAAGAAGTACAGCACGTTCACAAGGCAATGCCTTCTGTGTCTGTCTGGTCCCTTCTCTGCCCCTGCCTTTCAGACATCTGCAACAACTTTTACAACCTTAGAAATGCGACAGAGTCCCCGTTGCTTTGGCTCAGCACACTTTGTGCCTGCTGCAGTGGGACCATTGTGAGGGGAAGGGAGCTGCCTCTACAAATTTACTCAAGCATATATAGCCTGTCGCCTGTGCGCGCATAAACCTGTGGTATTCACCGCCGAGACAAAAATAAAATTTAAAAGAAAAAAAATGTTTTCGGTATCCACCCATTCCTAAAAATACAGCTGTCGATGACGGTGCTGTTGCATCCCGGATATTTTTCCAGGGAGGACGCCGGGTTAGCAACGGCGGCTGCAAAATCCGTCTGTGCCAATTATTTCTGTGATATTTCCGTGATATTTCTGTGATATTTCTCTGATCCTGGGGCTGGTTTTCCGCTGCTGGGATCGGAGCAGCAGACTCCAGTCTCCGGGGCTGCCGTCTGTCTAAAACTGTCACTTTGCTTCATCAGCAAACACAGTCGGTGATACGAATTCCTGTGCGAGCACTTTGTACGAAGGAAAACGGGGAAAAAAATTCAAATTAAAAAATACAAACACCTGTATGTTTTTACTCGCGTCTATCCTGAACTTTTCCCCATTAAATATCCGATATGCGACAATAACTTTACACTGAAGTTAGCGTCATTTCACGGTTGGATATTCAGTGACCTTTACCAGCTAAACTAAACTAAACTAGCAGCCAGAACTATGTCATTTAGCTCAGAGGATAAGTTCTGGAAAAAATACACTATTTTTAGACTGACGGTAAAAATAGACCGGACTAAACAACGCAAACCTTCTTAGCTAGTCGCTAAGTTGAATATTGTTGGGAAAATCAAGAGTTCGTTGAAGGTCCGTACCTGCTGGCCCAGTTCGCATCGTTTGGGGTTGTTTCGGGTCGAGCTCCGGGCTCAGGTTCGCATCGGTTCGGTTTCTCTTTGAGAGGGAAGCGGTGCCCTTTCACTCCGGCTCTGTGGAATTCACCATGCTGACTGACTTTGACTCTGTCTCTCCTTCAATAGACAGAAACTGTGGTCTAAATATCACTTTTTTTGTCAAGACAGGTGGCCCACGCATAACTTCCGCTTTCACTTTTCAAAATAAACCATACCAATTAAATGAGCGGTTTCGCCATTAAAGACCGAGTATTTCTTAAATTCCTTTTTTTATTTATTTAACTTGAATAACACATTATTCAGAGCAGACAGAGAAAGGATGGTTATAATACTGCATATAATACTTATCTTTAATTACTTGGCACATTGTTAGTTTTTTGTTCTGGGATTTGCACTTTAACCCTGCGTTAAAAGTTATAAATACCTAGTGATTAGTCTCACAAAAAAGCATTGTTTGCAGCTCAAAACTACATTTCAAAGATTTAAAACTTCAAATATGAAGTTTGTTTTTATTAAACTAATAATTAGAATATGCAACACTGCCACACATTTAAAAACACTAATATAAACACTAATTATTTTATGCAAATCCTCTTTTACAAAAAATTGTCTGCAAAGTCTGAAACTATTAAAGAGTAAGTTACATTTATTATTCCCAAGGGACATTTTCATTTAAAGCAGGAGGTTGAACACATACACACTTAGCACTTAGCACAATTACACAAAATATTTCATAAAACTGACTGCTGGTATAACAGACTTTTTATAGAACAGATTTTCAACCTGAAAAAACTTTAAAAACTCATGCCTTGAAAGGCAACTATAAAATTTATTTGTTTATTTTTAAAGACCTTACTTTAAACAAGGTTGAACAAAAAATACTGTTTCTGAAATGCATGTATCATGAAATTGTACACAACTGCAACACCTGATGGGAAGTTACTTGTCAAACTTCTGCTTTTGACAAAGTATCGGGCTTTTATTTTGAAGGCCACGCTGACCAGTTTCCTTTCTGCGTTTTGGTGCAATTGATGAGAAGCGGGGCTCGCGCTGCTCGTTTACACATGCTAATCATTAACAGTGGAGCATTACGTCAGGGGCTTGGCAGCGCGCGGAAGCACCGAAATAGTGAGCGTGTGTAGAGGGGCGAGCAGAGGAAAAAAAACAAGTTTCAGTAGTTTTTAAATTTAGATATAATAACCTTTTCATTTCTTCTACTCTAGAAGTGCTAGCATTTCAGTTTCAGGTACTTAAACACAATATGCTGTAGACCAAATGCTAAAATCTACTTTTGTTATTTTTCTGTTATATTTAATTCCTTAACCTTTTAAAGATTAAAAAAATTGTAAGTTATAATCACATAGAACTAGCTTTAAAAAGTAAGTCAGTTTTAAGTTAAACCTTGTTCTAGTTTTTGTCTTTTTAACCGCATGAAAGTTGAAGTATCAGTGTTTTGTGTTGCAGCAGCCCAGAGTGCAGGGGTGGCTCTAAGGGGTGGCACAAGGTGGCTGTCCTGACCTGGGTGTCCTGACCTGGGTCTCATCCCAGTCAGACTGGGGAGGTATCCAGGAGGCCTCCCTTTCCAGATGTTGAACCACCTCAATTTGCTCCTCTGGATGCGGAGGAGCAGCAGCTCTATTCTGAGTCTCGCCTGGAGAACCAAACTTCTCACCCCGTCTCTAAGGGAGAGGCGGTGAGTCCAGCCACCTATCTGTAAGTGTTCATTTAAACGGGCGCAAAACTTTTTTTAATGGACATCCTGATTTATTGCAAAGAACCTACTGTGACCGATTAAAACAATAGATGTGTTCCATTAACATCTATATAATGTATATTTTACACAGTCTATATTAGAAACCTGAACCATACAAATGAGAAGATGAAGGAGAGTCGCCCTCTGCTGGTAGTTGTGTAAAGTTGATTCTCTAAATGAAAGAACTCTGAAAGGTAAAAGATTTAGCTGCCAGCTTCATAAGAGCAGGATCTAAGTTATCGTTCAGCACCTCGAGGTGAAGGTGGATGTTGGTTTGTGTATATTCAAAGGTCTGGTTGTTGGCAAAACGATCTCCTGATACAAATTGACAGATTTTATTATAACTTCCAGAATTTAGTCACTGGGTGTTCATCTACAACTGATCAACTTTTGGAGTTGATCCAATACAAAATGGTCACCACTGCTATTCCCCATTAGCCAACATAAAACGAGCATAATCAGTATAAAAATATTTAAGCAACCATTTGATGTGAAGTTGATTTGTTCACATCCTTAAGTTTTAAATTACAACAGGGGCGTTCGACTCAAGGCCTGGAGGGTCGCTATTCTGCATGTTTCAGTTGTTTCCCTGCTCCAGCACACCTGATTCAGTGACTGATTTACCTCTTCACGTTCTGCAGAAGCATATGATAATTCCAATCATTAAATGAGTTGTGTAACTTGGTGCAGAGAAACCTTTTAAGCATGCAGGGTATTTTTCTTTAAGATGCAGGACTGAATACCCCTTCATAATAACGTCATTTTAGGGTATAATCTTGTGAGATCAGCAAATTCATAGCCTGACTCCACATCTCCACATCTACCCACACTGTTCATTATGCCACGTATTTTCATTTAAAGTTTGATATACATCTATATTCATTTTTTTATTAAATTTCCATTTTTCTCTAGTATTCTGCACTTTCTCTGCTCTCAAAATCAGACAGCGTCTGTCAGAACTGAGTCCTCAAGCCCCAAAGCCTTGTCTGAACCTGAGATGGACCGTCGTTGACAGGTTGAAGAAATTAAATCATCTGTCAGCCAACTTATAACATCTGTTCTAGAAAGAGCAAAGGAAATGTCCCAACTTGTTTGTACCACTGAGATGTCCGAAGACCTCAAGATTCAGCTGATTTTAATTTGAACTTGAATCTTTTATCGACACAACAAAATGGTCAGGTCTTCCAAAAAAAAATCTTTAAAGACATTTCTAAAGCGTGTTCTGTTTCATATAGCGATGTCTTTTTCATAGTAGCGACTAATAGAACTAAATTTAATGACAAAATTGTCTTGTGTTTCTTAAATCGATTAGGTCTAAACCTCCCAAAAAAACACAGTTTTGTCCAAAATATCTTTCAAGCCATAAGCAGACGTTTCATACAAAATGAGACACAAGCTGATGGTCACAAAGAGAATTCTTCAGTTCATTCTGATGAAGATGGGACCCAAAGTCCAAAACCTGAAACTTCAAAAACTCTTGAGCAGTCAGCAAAAGCTGACACTACTAAAGCAATCTGTTGTAAAAAATTTCTTTGTAAGGGTCAGAGAAGGTGTTCCAAAAGAACAGACAAATGAAGATAAAAAAAAAAGCAAACATCAATTCACTACAATCAACATGTTGATTTGGCACATAATCGAAGAATCAGACAACTATGTTACAAGACAGACCTGATTGAACGCCTCTCTCAAAGACTCTGGCAGGAAGTTCATGATAAAAAGTTTGAAACGTCCGGCGATGCCTTCCAGATAGTTGCAAAGTTGAGTCACAGAGAGCTCTCTGGAAAATGGGACAACGCAGAGATGATGTTTTTATTCTTGTCTTTAGGGAAACCATTTGCTGACAAATTTTTTGTGTCAATTATCACAAATCATCTGTTAAATCCAAAAAAGCCCAGTAGATTAGGAGGAGAAGGTCATGGTCATTCTGCAAATCCTTGATCATGAATTGTATTTATTGCTTGAACGGTTTGGACTATTTTACAGGTCCCTCTGTATTTCCTCCCACACACCAAAAGCATCTTACATCACAACCTAGTACATGTATATTTATCTCTAATACAGTATGTTTAAAGGGCAGGTACAAAATAACCGTTTATACACAGATAGTGGGTCATTTCTAGTGCAGTACGTGATTGTTTCTTTACAAAATGAATAAATATAAAAAGAAAATAAATGTCTGCAGAATTGAACATTTGGTCCGGAAATGGCTACAATTCACCACTAGATGTCACCATCACCGAAGCCTCGACGCTTTGAATCCGGAGCTGTTGCCTTCCAGCAAGAAGATCGCTGGATCGAATCCCGGCCGGGGATCTTTCTGGGTAGAGTTTGCATGTTTTCTCCGTGCCTGCGTGGGTTTTTCCCCGGGTACTCCGGTTTTGTCCCACAGACCAAAAACATGACTGTTAGGCTAATTGGTAACTCTAAATTGTCCCTAGGTGTGAGTGAGAGACTGAATGGTTGTTTGTCTCGTTTGTCTCTATGTGGTCCTGTGATGGACTTGCGACCTGTCCAGGGTGTCCCCCGCCCCTCGTACTGTGACTGCTGGATATGGGCACCAGTGACCCCCGTGACCCTAGAAGGGAGAAGCGGGTTAAGATAATGGACGGATGGATTAAAGATGGGAGGTGGTTCACCAGTCTTTAAAAACAACTGCATAAATAGAGGAACATAAAATCAAATGTATACCAAAACCTTAAACATTTCATTGTTAGTAGTAATTTATTTAATTCTAAAATAATGATTTTTAAATGTCCAACATGCAGAGGTGTCAGGTAACAAAGTAAAAATACTTTGTTACGTTACTCAAGTAGAAATATTGTTTATTAATACTTTACTGGAGTTAATTATTTTTCAGACAACTTTCAACTTCTACTCATTACATTTTCAGGCAATCATCTGTACTTTCTACTCTTTACATTTTAAAAATGCAAGAAGTATTTCATTTTTATTTCACTTAGGTTTGCTTTCATTCCAGCTTGTCATTGTTTTAAAAAAGCTCTATTGAGATATATGGTACCTCACAGATAATTGTCGTTGAATGAGAAATATGAATTTAAACCAACCCACAACAGAAATCCTGTCACACTCCAGCAGGACATATCAGAAATATGTAGCTGAGTATGAAGATGATGTGGCAGAGATACTGTATGCTTGTGGCTGAAACCGGTAGTCTATTGCATCCCAAACTTTTCAACATTAACATTTTAATATAACATTACAGTCATTATGGCCTTTAGAAAAATGTTTTTTGCTGGGAGGTGTGGTTATGCACTATAAACCCTTGTGGTGCAGCCTAAACTTTTATCCTTAAATAAATTTTTAATTTACGGTACATTACTTTTACCTTTATACTTTCAATAGTTATGAGGCCAGTATTTTTACACTTTTACTTGAGCCAAATGTTTGAGTTGATACTTCAACTTCTACAGAAGTATATTTAAAATGTAGTATTTTATACTTCTACTTAAGTACACTTTTGACACCTTTGCTAACATGTAAAACCTATTATTGTTAACTTTTCTCAATCTGATGATAAGAATAAAGTAGGCTGCATTTATGTCAATAAAATGTTTAATAATACAAATCCCAGTGGGGTGTGTGTGTGTGTGTGTGTGTGTGTGTGTGTGTGTGTGTGTGTGTGTGTGTGTGTGTGTGTGTGTGTGTGT
>JAVKLF010000038.1:23360109-23371498 GCA_034783495.1 Millerichthys robustus
TTGTAAAGCACTTTGTGATGTCATATCTGTGAAAGGTGCTATATAAATAAAATTTACTTACTTTACTTACTTACTTAATCCAATCAATCACCTCTTTACCAAAATCCTCCCACAAAAGACAAACAGACCAATCGTGTATTCTGATATTTTTTTTTCAGTTAATGACACTGCAAGAACATGTCCCCATGCTCTCCAGCCAAGGCGCAATCCCACCTGGACAGTACAACCACAAAGAGCTGCCTGTGTTTCCACATCGTCTCTTCCATGCACAACAATTGTGCTACCTCCTTGCACTAGTTCTTTGATGAGCTTTATACAATTTATTTAACTGTCTTTAAAAGTTTTGTTGAAGCAGGATGGCTGAATATCCCTAACAGTCTCAGCCAGCTGCTCCTGAGCAGAGGTGTTTAAGTGAAATGAGAGTAGTGCAGTTCACCCGCATTTCCACATAAACAGATCCACAAATTTCTGATAAATCACAGAATACTTAAAGCATGCCCTGTGAGAAAAATAGTTCTGTCAGGGGTTTAGAACAGAAGGGGTTCTCACCTGTTTGAGCAGATCATCAGACAGAGTGATCACATGGTTCCAGGACCTCCGCTCATACAGGTGCACTTTGGTTTCTACAGGAACTGCTAAAAACTGACAAACACACACACAGTTTTATTGAAATAGTTTAAAACCCATGTTTCTGTATTGCTTCTAACTCTGACTGGATAATAAAAGCTAACCCACGACAGTGACTGAGTCACTGACCTTCCCTGCTGCCGGCTGAAACGCTAAACGACACAGAGACTTTGCATTGCTGATGTCGTTTGTCTTCTGCAGCAGAAGCCAGCTGACCACCTGAGTCTGAGAGGACACACAAACACGACATCATGAAACAACTGTGTCAATTCCACCGAGTGGGACACTGAAACACCGACACACCTGCTCCTCGATGTTCCACACCACGATGGAGCCGTCACAGCTGGCAGAGGCCTGGAGAGAGCACACGTCATCAAAATACACAAAACAATCTGATTTAACAAATTCTATTTTAAAATCTTCTCCATATACACATATTTGCCATTATTCACATAATATTAAACTTAAATTATACTATAATTATAACTATAATTATACTTTAAACTAGTTCAATTGAAACTAAACAGTATTTTACTAAATTTTAACTTTTTACTGAAACAAACATTTAAATGTTTGAAGCTTTACACTGGAAACAAAATCTATATACAACTTTTTGAAAATTAGGATTCTTACAGCTAAAAAACATACATTCAAATACATCTTAATATATTTAAGGATTTGCAACATAAAACAAAAGACCATAAGACATGGAGATGACATTTAGTGCAGTAGTAGCGAAGAGTAATTCATAACACATACTCCGAGCACCAACAGAACACACGTTTCAAAATATCCTGGGACTTCAGACATTTTGATACCAGTATGATAAATGTGTTCCAAATGAATTTATGATCTACAATACTCTTCAAGTGCCACTCTGCAAGCAACATGAATATTGTGAAAGAAGGTCCCTTATTTGTCATTCAGAACAAAGTGAATCAGAACACCAGACATCAATGTAATCTCAGTGTTAATATTTCTGACATCAGAAGAAATTTGCCCACCAAGAATTCCTCTTTGGGGTCAAAAGAGACGCTGAGGACCGGCGCCTCATGACCCCGCAGCGTTTTCTGCTGGCTGCTGTCCGACACCTCCACCACCTTCACCATGAAGTCACTGAGAGAAACCCAACGAGATGGAGAAATGAGGAGGCATGACAAGAAAAGAAACCGCATCAAAAGAAATTTTATCGATCAGTAAACAGAAAACAAAATGATCATCATTTCCTCAAACGCTCGCTCTAAGAGCCAGAGATGGAATTTTAGGAATCAATGCATGAACAGATGTTACCGGTGTGAAAATAGCAGCATCGATCCAGCGCAATGCTGTGTTTCTATTGCTGTGATCAACTGGCTTAAAGCAAATCAATTCACATTTAACTCACAATCACAAAGAATCATAAAGCAGAACATAGAGGCGTTCTGTCCGTGAGGTGGAAACATGCTTCAGCGACGCAGCCGTTGTGCAGAAACAACATTGGACCTCACATCAAATCCCAAACTGGATATATAATGAACGACACTGAACACATCACAGACGCGCATGATTTCACAAAGCTGAAGGGACATGCTCAGATTTCAGCTCTTGGATTACGGTACCGATGGAAAACACCTCAGAGGCAACAGATGAATCTGCTCAGTCAGCTGGACATTCTGAGATCTCTAAATATAACTTATCTCGAAAATCACAATTTAGTTCAGACTTAAGATTCTATGGAGCAGGTATGAGCAGTTCATGTCTTACCTGCTGTAAAAAAGATTCTGGTCATTATAACGATTTATTATTAAATTAAATTATTATTATACTGCTCTGGCTAGGAGCCAACCATTTTCGGCAACATGTACAAACACACGCACTGCTCCTCTGTGGCCATGAACACGCCCACAAGTATGTGTCCCCAAAATTATCAGTTTCCCCACTACAACACCTGAAAAATCCTGATGCCTGTATTGGGGGTAGCCTTACATATGGGGTTATTGTTTTTTGTTTTTTTTTTTTAAGTAAAAAAAATGGAAGGTCGTATTATACTTGAAACACATTATACACAAATACAGTAGTTTGACTGATATTTTGCAAGTATAATTTTAGAATGCAGGGTAACTGATTTAGAGTCAAAAACATACAAGAAAATTGGCATCTATTAATCGTTATCATAAACACCATAATTGTGATTTTTTTTCCCCCCAGTATTACCCAACCCTAACGAACACTAAGACAATGCAAGTATGTCTTACTGTTATCTGTCCCATTAATCAGCATAAAAAATCTATTTAGTCTAATTTAATGTTTATGTACAAAAAGCAAAATGATGCTGTAACATTATATTTTTATGTTTGTGACACCAAAGGCGGCAATATGCATTCCTTTTTATAAGCTTCACTGGTCTTCATACATGTCTTTTTTATATTTCTTTAGTTATTTTTTTACTTTTATGCACATAGTTTCACACAAAACAATCTCTGGCATATTTTGGCTCTTTTCCATTTGGCGTACCTGGATCCGGCAGCGACTCTCGAGCCGCTGCTGTTGAAGGTGACGTGTGTGGCGTTGGTGGTGAAGCGCGTCAGGATGCCGTCTGGATCGCCATCAGGAAACGTGTGGATTTGCACCGTGTTGTTTGAGCTAGCCGTCACCAACTTGCCTTTCTGTGGAAAAGTGAACGCGTCTAAATAGCTTCACTGTTGTACACCTCGAGTTCAAAGACCAGTGCTTTTAACTTGGAAAAGTTTTTTTTTAAAGATTAAATTAAAAGATGGCCGATGTCCACCTTAAGCGCCAGAGAGTACGCCTTTTCACCAACGGTGATGAACTTTGGATCGTCGTCGTCCAGACTTTCCCAGATTCGAACATCTCCATCGTTTCCGCATGTCACAATGAACCTGGGAAACATTTGATCAGATTTAGAAAATATTTAGTAACAAAACATCAAGTAGCACTGGACATTAAAACTTTATCTTTAACCCATTTAAAAACACTTCAACAAGTCACACAAATAAAAATACTTGAAAACAGATCATATTTACTGTCAGTTAATATGACTAATCTGGGGTTACCTGGAACGTAGAAAAGTTTTTAGTTTTTGTCACGTTTTAAGTGCTAACGGATTGTGCAAGGTGTCTGTTGACTGCTGGCTTCAACCTTGTTTGCTTGTTAGCAAAACATCCCTTGAACCACTGGATGGATTTTAATGAACCTTACAAAAAGTAATCATTGGTTAAACTTTTACAATTGGTTACTTTTGGACTAAATTCAATCCCTCAAAATTTGTAAATATTATTGAACTTGAAAATTATTTAATTGAAATATTAAGCTTAAATCAGATGTGGTAGTAGCTGAGAGTAATTTCTAACATAATCTCAGGGTGCGTGCTCACAATATAGCATTATATAGATCTTTATCTAAAGGCAAGCCTTTTTTAAATATATAATGTAGCATTATCTTCCTTCTCTGATAATGAACACAAATCTGAGTTAATCTGAGGTTAGAGTTAGGGGGGCTTTAACCATATGGGGTACCAATCATTGAAAACAATATTGGATGGTCTGACAGTTTAAAGCGCAGCTCGGACACCAGCCGAAACTAAAAGTTCACTTGTAATGAAGAGTTAGCTGCCTTAGCAGCTTCAGCAGTTGCTATTGTCTCAGGATGATGACATCAAAACAAGAGCCAAGCACCAGCAGCAAAGCCTGCCTTCCATTCAGAAATGCTTAAATGTTCAACAAATACATTAAACTTTTATATTAAGATTCAATATTTACATAAATTATTTAACATTTAGTAAAAAACAGAAAAATAAAATAACAGTGAGCTAAATAACACTAAACTAGGGTTTTACACTCAGAATGTGAGGTAAATAATGAAAATGTGTTCGTGACATGTTTTAACGCTTTTTTTCTACACTTGGCGCTTCATAACAACTACAGATCTGTAACCAAATGTATGTGTGCAGAAACCCGATCTGACTTCATTAACAAGTTTTTAATGTAAAAAAAAGATGGCAATAAATGAAAATGAAAAACAGCTGGTGGTCCGCATCACGTTTGTATCTGATGAATTGTCTAAAGGACGGTACAGGACGAGGAAGAAGCCCGAGGAGGTGACATACTTCCCAGTGTCGTCGAAGCAGACCTCGGTGTGTCCCTCCGAGTGGCCGTAGCGCATTGGTTTCCTCTCGCACGGCATTTTTACAAACACACTGAACAGGTAAACAAAAAATATTAATCAGCAGATAACTTTGGACTGACAGCATAACATTATGCAGCTCTTACGCATCTATTACATCTGTTTTCCCGTAGTTAAACACCGTTAAGGGAGTCGCAAAGCTAAAGCTAACAGTTGAGCTAAACACGCTAAAATACAACAAATTATATGAGCGGACAAACAGGCGCTGCTTTCGGTGTTAAACTCCTTCACACTTTATACAGACTTATACATAGGATACAGTTTAAGGCACCAGTTAGTAAAACGACTTACAAGCTCCTCGAGCGGCTCCACTGAATCTCCCGCGCTGAATTGAAAACAAGGAAGACGTGCGTCTATGGGCTCTACTCCCGCCAGCTACGTCATGACGCAATCACGCAAACTCCTTACGCAATTGAGAGACGAAGCTATATGTACATGTTTTAATGACTGTTAAGCATGTTAGAGGAATGTTATGAGAATACACGTCGTATCTTTTCTATTGATGTTAAATAAATATATTTTTTAATATTACCCGAAGGAACTGTAAAACAAATCAGTATGTTTATAAAAATAAACAGCAATAACAAATATTTCGACCTATTATTTTGAAATAACACTTGTTGTTTTCTCTTTTAGTGGATACATTTTTCATTTTTATATATTTAAATGCATATAATTCCTTTTATTTTATTATTCACAGTTTTTTTTTTGTTCATTTATTTGCACAATACTTTTAAGTGTGTTACTGCAGTATAAAAGTGACAAAAATTCAAAGCTGCATGTATTGTAAATATTTCTGTCACACAAGTTGACACAACATGGATGTATGACAAATAATGCATCTGATGAATTCCTGTGAGTTATTAGCAAATCAAGAATAATCCTTATTTCTCACTTTTGGACATTAAATGTATCACAAATCTAACATTAAAATGTGTCTTTGACCTGCTAGAAATATGCTTAGTTACCAGATCATACAAGACAACATTAATATTTCAGGCATAATGTTTGAGGAAATCAATAAATGAGGCTCCTCAGTGTCTGTGAACATGCAGAAGATTCAAACACAAAGATAAAGCTCTTTTGGTACATAAAGGTTTTTAAAAGGAGTTTGTCCACAGAAATTACATCTACAAACTATCTTCATCTTAAATTTTTTCTTTATTTATCTGGTTATTTATTTGCTGATGATGCAGAAACATCAATTCGTGTTCAATCAGAAGCATTTTTAGCTACTGCAAAACTCATATGTTAAATCTCAATGATAGGACAAAGGTAATTTTAGAACAAAAATGCAAAATACTCTCTCTGTTTGTCTTTTTTTAGTAAACAACTCTGTAACAGTGTACAGCATTATTCAGGGAAAAGCAAAGCATGCAAGTTCCTCTTCTACATAAACACAAGTAGTTTTCAATTGAGGAATTCTTCAATTAATGTAGGTTAAATGTATTAAAAAGAACTACCGGTACATGGATTTCCAAACCCTACAAAGACAAGCAGTTCTGCAAAATAGTGAAAAATCTTTACTACTGTAGCATAAATGGTCCTCCCTTTTAATGACCTCTGACCTACATTCTTCATTACAGCATCTGTTCTGTGTTAAAGGTCGTTCTGTTACGATTAAATCACTGCAGTCCATTTGGATAAGTTGTTTTCTGAAAGTCCACACACTCTGGATATTAGATCAGTAAAGACAATGTTCTTATGCTTCTTTTAAGGCTCAAACCTGATTTGTCCAGATAAAATATATTATTTTAGCTGTGAAAACGTTTTGAAATGTAATGAAAAATGGATGTTTATTTTTGTGATCTTACATCTAATGTCAAATTAGTTAAATGGTTTAACAAACTTTTGTCCTTTTTGTGAGCAATCCAGTGTTCCTGCTAACAGAACAGGAGCAGCTAAGCTCTGTTTGTGCAGATACACAAACTGACATTGTCTGGTTCTGAATGGCATCATTTTTTAGAGATATAAAATAATCATTTTGCCTGTATAAAGGGTGGATAGGATTTATTTTCTTTATATTACTTTAAAGTGTAGTTTTCCTTAAATGATTTATTAGGGTGTGACAATCTTTGTTTCCCAAAATTGGATTCGATATTTGCCCAAGGCAAGTTGATAAAGGGCTCACCTCTAATTCACCACTGCTTGAAAGTCAATGAAATCATCCTATTGCTGGTCTGAGCTGGGCCGAGACCAAACTAGACTGCTTGCCATCTTAAAACAACTGCAATTCAAAAGAAAAATTCAATTTTTTTAGGAGAAAGATGACAATCCTGCCTAAAAGTTTCCCATGCTGCATTGGTAATGCTACAACTAGTTATTACTTAAAACTATTTTTCATGAGTACAGACAAACAGAGAAAGTCTTATGAATTTTTGAAAAAACTCAGCATCAGATTTATTTTTAAGTCTAACGGTCTTGTTTTTATTAAGCATCATTGCCTGAATATGATAAATTCACATAAACATGTGGTGTAAAACCAAGAACCGGACATCTGATGCTATATTTATCCTCAAATCTTGGGAATTACTGTGATCATGTGACTTCCTTGGCTTTAATGCACCAAATGTAATTGAATTGAGCCAGAATGTCTTGTGAGAACAGTGAGATGTTTAATGGATCATATATTTCAGTTGTATACATTCATATTTACATTGCTGTAAAATAAAGTTTGTGTCATGTCTTAGGATGTTTTTGTGAATTTCATGGATTTCTGAAGGTCAGTATACAGGTAGACATCTGAATGTACATGTAAATAACTTCAGAATTTAATTTAAACAAACATGTAATGTGATGCAAATATAATGTGATATAAGATGGCATTGGCATGAATTATAAATTATTTAAGACTGCAGTTGTTTTAAAATAACCGAGATCTGCTTTGAACTTAAGCTGATTCCTGTTACCTGATAATTTCGGTCAGGATTAAACTATTTCATCATCCACAGAGCTATCTACAACAGGTAAGATATTAGTTCCCCTTAATCTTTCCACAGATACTGCCTTCAAACCTAAGAGATACATCATGATGAAATATTTCATTCACATTTTAGTCACCTCAAGACGTTTATTTTTTTATTGAATGACAGACGATTCAACTGTAAAACAAAATCCTCATTCAACCAAAACAGTTTTTTTTTTCATTGCATTTATATTTCCATTAGTGGCATTTAGAGTTGTCCTTGTGAGAGATACTGTTTTCAGAGCAACATTTTCCCCATCATTAGCTTGTCTGTGGCACAAGTGCAGGTGAAGCAGGCGCAATTTAAAACGGTCCACAGAAAACAGAACTGAGAGAACAGAGGCCGTGTAAATGGTGTTTATTGGATTGTGTTTCTCGTTTTAATTAGTTCCACTGAGTACAAGGCTTTTACAGCTGGTCGTAAATAGATTTACAAAAAAAATGAACATGGGAAAATATTTTCGGCACGAGAAACGTCAATTTTAGTTCAACGTGAGTTTCCAAAGCAGCTGAGGAAGCAGAAAGGTGAAGCAGATGTTTTCCCTGTAATCCAGTTGTTGTGATTGTGCTGCCGTCCTGTGGCTACAGAGAAAAGTGAAGCTCAGGTTTTTTTGTCAGATGTTCCTGTTCTGGAGAAGTGAAATAAATAACATTAGGGACACAAAAATTGCTTTTTTCTTTCTGCATTTCTTTTTCCCAGTCCCAGACTGAGTTGTGTTGGTGAAAGCAGGGAACAATTAGATTTTTTTAAAGTTTCTTTAAAAAGATAACTGGGATTTAAAAAAACTAAAACAAACAAAAAAAAGCACAGACGGAATTTAAACAACCTCAGAAGTTAATCGTTGGTTGTACATCTTCTGATTAACGTTAGCAGTGAACCTAACTCAAGATGGCTACCCTAGACAGCAGACAGCAGAAAAAAACCAAAGTAGCTGCAAATCAGTCCAATTTACAGATATTAAGTTCAAGTTTGATATGGTAGTAGTTGAGAGTCATCCACTATGCATACTTTGAGTGCTAACAGATCACGCAAGAGCTTCCTTTATAAAGTAAGATCATGTAAACATTGTTTCTAAGGTTTGACCAAAACAGCTACAACTCATTTCTCAACATAAGATGATTGCAGTGTAAAATTCAGCCATGAGAAACTGAGACTAGACCTTTAATAAATTAGTCTTTGGACAAATGAGGACTGAGACAATAAGTTAAAACTATTATTATCTCTTTTGTATAGTTATCATGATGCATCAATGCAACGATTCATCATCATTTCTTAAACAAAATGTTCTTTTTTTTAAAAACCGATGTTCTATGGCTGTTCATACGGCGCAGGCCCCTTCACACTTGATGTGGTACTGTCTGAGGTACTCCCTGAGCTGAGGAGGCAGTGGCAGGCATTCTACGCCTTGATACGTGGTGCAGCTACAGATCAGTGCCCTGCACAGATGCTGAAGGGTAAAGGGGAAGGTCCTTGGCAGCGGCCTGGAAAGCAGGGGCTCAAAGAAGAGGCAGGTGGCCGGGTCGCTGTAGTGCCTGAGCAGTCCTGTCACACTCGGGTCCCGGTACATACACGGGTCCCGCACATCAAAGCTGAAACGCTTGCCGTTCTGCTCGATGCGCGCGTGCAGGGAGCGGCTGTATCGCCTAAAGCTGACTGAGAATAGAAACTCGTCCTGCGCAGAGTCTCGGAGCAGAAACGTGCCCTCCGGCTGACCTTCCAGCAGCTCTTCAGCCTCGAAGCGGTTCAGCACGCCCCAGTAACATGGATTGTTGTTAATCTGGAGGAGATCAGGGACCAGGATGTAGTCTGTGTAATCACAGCTTCTCTCTGCACCCCCACGGTGACACGAAGGGTCCCAGTCCTCCAGGTTGGTGCTGCCAGGTCCGGGTGAGCAGCAGATGTCCTCCCAGGAGATGGGTGTCTGCGGCGGGGAGGTAGACGAGGAGATGCTGGGCTTCAAAGGAGCCTCCATATCTTTCAGGGTGCTCGGGGTAGTGACCTGATTCTTGATAAGATGCCAGCATTTGGCCAGTTCAGACTTGGGTGAGAATGGACATTTGTCCTGCATGAGCTCCGAGACGTGGATCTTACGCTTGGACCAGAAGAGCACAGAGAAAGGTCGTGAGGAGCCGGCAGCATGGTGGTAGTGGTGATGGTGGGAGCGCAGAGGAAAGCACTGACCCACGGCGTCCTGGAACTTCTGCCGCAGAGAGCGCCGGGACAAGGCCTTCCGGCAGACCCCGTCGAAGTCTGCAGCCGTCAAGGCTTCTCCGAGGGCGCTGCAGCTGCACTTCCTCTCTCTGCGCCGTCGCGAACACGATGTTGAACGCACACCAAGCTCCTCCGAACCGTCTACTTCCAGGCCGCCACCACTTGACCCATTGCAAGAGCTCCGGGAGCGTTTCTTCCTTCGCCACACATAGCTGTCTGCACTCCAGCTGCGGAGGCCGGATTTTGGACGGGTGTCGGCTCCCTGTGGCTTCTTCTCCGACATGTCTGCGTTCTCGTCTTCCTCTGCAAAACATTTACAAGTCAAGCTTTATTTGCCACGTCAACCCCATGCATTTTCAAAATTAAAAGTTTAGTTTGAAAGTACACAAAACTGCACATGCAAACAAAGACATATTTACCATGGACATGTACTACCCCTGCCTCATCCTGTTGTTGGGAGCTAAAGTCTACAGGACCTGGTTCACGGGAGCTGCCATGTTGATTTTTTTGGAACCAGAGTTTGCGCTCTATTAATGTGGGGCTTTAGGTCCCACCTACTCCTGCACACACAATCATAAGCTTTCACTTAAGCATGAAATAACTTCATGTAATCAAAAAATTAACATTTTAATATACAAGGCTGGCTCACATAAAAAAATGTTTTGGTCACATGCCCAAAAGTACAAATTTGAGGGAAAATAACTGGGTATCAAACTCAGTGCTGCACTGCAAGTTTTAGACAGCTAAAATCTGAGGCAGTCTTGTGCAGAGTCTCGGAGCAGAAATGTGCCCTCCGTCTGACCTTCTAGCAGGAAGTTTTTTCTCCTAACCTACAGCACATCTGAGGCATCTGGATCCTGTTCCAGTTCTTAGATGTTGAAAAGTTCAGTCAGTGTTTCTCACAAATGAACAACATTTTGATTTGGACACTAGCAGGAAAGCCAGCAGCGAAAACAGTTGAAAAATCAGTGGTTTTATGGTAAAACTCTCACATCAAGAAGATATAAATAACGACAAAGTGACCTGACCAACAGTAAATAATACAAAGTCTGAAGTGGCTTTAAATGGGAGGAAAGTCCAAGCTGAAGGAACAACAGAAAATTAATTTTAAAAATCTTTTATCCCTCTGAGACAAAAGGCAGGTGATAATGATTTTGCCTGTTTCTGTGTGTATTAGTATTAGCTGTTAGCAAAATATTTTATAAACCACTGGACAGACTTTAATAAAACCTCCAAACAGTAATAACTGGAGATATATCTACAAAACCCAATTAAAGATGGCTGCCACAGCCAATAAAACACAGAAATGTGTATAATTCAATCAATTTGACCAATATTGAGATAAAGTTATTGTGGTAGTAGCTGATTGCCATCCTTAAGACATACTTTAAGACTTTAATAAA
>JAVKLF010000038.1:23454607-23471860 GCA_034783495.1 Millerichthys robustus
TGATTTGTGCATGTCATTTATCTTATACATAAAGGTCATGTAGGAATCCATTTAACACTTCAAAGCATTTTCAAACATATAGCTTTGATGTTAGCATGAATAATCATTATCCTAAAATGACAATACATGAGTGTTCAGTTAAAATACAATGGCTCTTTGACAACTCTTCAATAATTTTTCAATAAAAACACATGGCTCACTGTTAAAAAAAATAATTTATTGCAAGAATTTTAATTTGAAAAATTGATCATTTTCATAATAATCTATTTTTGCATCCACTTTGAACCAACAGCACGTAAAACAACATTAACAGGACAACATGACGTGTGATTGGGTTCTCCTCACGGATCAGAACATTTTGTTGACACAAAAATCCTTTTTTCTTTTACAGTAACACTAAACATGAACGACTACACGTTTGGTTAAATACAGAACAGTGGTAAACACACACAGGTCAGAAAATACTGAACAGAAAACCTCAACTTGCATCAAGTTATGTTGAATTTCTGTGAGTGAATCTGAAACAGCTGGAGCTGAAGGAATATAGCAAACATACTACTAGAGCAGGGGTTCTCAAACTTTTTGGGTCTGAGGGCTCCTTACAGGGGTGAAACTTTTGTGTCGTAGTGGCAAAATTACAGTTTGGACACAAATGTAATTAAATTAACAATATTAGTGGCTGAAAACTGCAGTAATCATGAAAAATCTGCAGCTACAATTGAGTCTTAAAATTATTTATTTTACTATATTTTTTTACTATTTTACTAACTTTTAGTTATTGTTTTGCACTTATTTGGGGAAATCTGAAAATATAACAACATAAACCATTTTTTTACAGACCATGCTTGTCTATTTGTGTTTATAGTCGTTCCACAGAAACTGTTTGGAGCCCAGGTGGTTTAGGTTAAAGTCACTTGTAAGGTATTTACCAACTAGATCTTACCAAGTAGATGATATTACTTGCTGTGAGGGACTTTTTTTTTACCAACGTTTTATTAGGTCGGTCATTTTGGGGAATTGTGGTGTAAAATGTTGGAAACAAATGATAAAATAAAAAATGGGCCTACTTGGAGCACAGATCCTGTGTGGAGGAGCAGAGTTTTGTGCCGTCGAGCCTGTCGGCTCAGATTGAGACGGGACAGATGAGGATGCGGTCCTCCAGGAGGACGCTGAGGATGAGAAACACGAAGTACAGAACGAACATGGTGACGCCCAGCCTTTTGCTCATCTTCCAGCGGCATGCGGCGATGGAAATGATGACGAAGAGAAGCATCAGGAAGAGCAGCACAATGGCGCAGAACAGGCCGTTGGAGCTGACAGTCACTGGTTTGCCGTTGTGGAGGAAAGTGTAAATGAGCCACGGGATGGGAAGTCTGAAACAGACAGGCCAGCCCATAAAGTACACCATACTCATAAATATTCAACCAACTGTTTGGATGGGTTTTGTGTTTCAGTGTCACCGATTACATGTAGATAAACCATTTTTGATTAACTTTCTAACAATACAAATCCATATAGTGCACCATAGAGTACTCTGAGAACAACATTTGATTATTGTCTCCCAAATCTGGCTTCATATTTCCTTTAAAAAAGAGCACAATGTTTGTTCATTGCCGTGGAATTAATCCCCTGTCAGAGCCGCTGACACACAAACTCACTCACCCAACAGTGATGTCGAAGATATTACTGCCCACTGAGCTGGACACGGCCATGTCTCCCAAACCTTTCCGGGCCACGATCACACTGGTGATCAGGTCGGGGATGGACGTCCCTGCTGCCAGGATGGTCAGGCCCATGATCTCCTCTGAGATGCCCATAGTCTCACCCACCTGCCAGTTCAAATGCAAGAAAACAAATGTCCAATAACAGCTGGATAGATCAGAAAGGTGGTTCCAATAGGAATTCTCCTGTTAGGAAATTCAAAAAAAATGTTGTCATGATTGTTGTGTGTCCCTCACTTGGCTTCGGCTGTTGTGGTGAAGTAGTCACACTCGTTTTTGTTTTAAATTTTACGTGTCTAGTCTACGTGTAACTGTCAGTGCCCAGGTAGTACATAAACCCCCCCAGTATACCTGCTCATTGTAAACTACTTCATCAAGCTAGTTATTTATTCCCTGGTACACCCATGTTCCCAGGATGGGACCCTGGACACCCCTATGTTCCCTGCTACCTGTGTTTCTCAGATCCCAGTGGCTTCACTGTAATTCAGTGTTTTTTTATTTGTTTTAAAAGACATTTGAAGGAGGGGGCCAAATATTTTTGTGACTTTTATTATTAACCCTTGGAGAACATAGGTACTGATGAATATAAGTTAGTTAAGTGTTAGAAAAGATGTCTTTGAAAATAGCTACAACGAGGAGAGTCTGTTCCTTCGGTTTTGTCTAGATAGAGGACACAGATATATTTTATCTGGCCAAGGGAGGAACAACATTTCCGCCATCTCCTTATAAGGTGTATTAACTTTTAGACAAGGAGATGGTTCTGTAGGTGTGTTTTCTTTTAGGACGTGGTCTCCGAGGATTGGAAGGATCTTGTTCCAAAAGATTTGGCCCAAACCTGAGCACCAAATGTTAAAAACTGTTTCAAAACCTAACTCATCTTCTAAGATCAATTACACCTGAAATAATATACCTGTTTTTTGTATAAATTTGGTAGTGTAGGTTGATGGATTTTAAATCTATGTTTCAACCCACCTGATGAGCCCACCACACCATCAGGTAGGAGAAGATCCCAATCCAAAAGATTGAACCGATGAATGAGATGATAAAGAATCTCTTGGACGCCTTTGAAAAGAAAAAAAAAGAACATATCCTTGTTATTTCATCTTCACAAACAGCTACAAAGAGACGACGATGAGTGGTGGTGCTCACTGGGTTCCGGACGTCCGGCAGCGTGAGCCACAGTGGGAACACGATGGGCAGCAGGAACAGATAGGTGGCCTGTTTGCGAGTGGTTGGAGGCCACTCTAAAGACAGTGGCTCGTTCTCCTCTTCCTCCTTTTCTTCTTTTTTTTCATCACTGTCCTCGTCTGTATCCTCGGTCCCACCGGAGTCGCTGCCTTCCTCATCATCACTTCCTTTCTCGCCGCTGCCCCGCGAGCCTTCGGATCCCCCCGCTGATGCTGCAGCCTGGGCAGAGGGGCAGAAGGCTTTAGTCTTCACTTAGTACCGCAGCTTTTGCAACCAGACGTTCTGAAAGTCTTTCAGCTGCTTTTCACTCACTTTCAGTCTTTAGACTACTTTCATAGAAATAAGGAATAAACACTAAAGATAAGATTTGACACAGTAAAAAAGAAAAAAAAATCCAGAAACAACAAGATACAGACCTGACAGAGGACACGAGGGCAGAAAAGGTGATGGAATCAAGTTTCTAAAAAAACTTTTGGCAGGAAAAAAAATTTCAGAAATGTTTGAAAAATAAATAATTACACTGGACTGAACTGAAAGCCAGTGGCAGGTCCAATGGAGGATCTGTCCAAATTTAAGTCTGGGGAGACGTCAGTCCTCTCTGCTTTTCAACATTTTATTTCCCATGTGCTGAGCAGTAATTAGGAAGTCTGATAAGGAAAATATCAGGTTTGTTTAACGAAGTCTACCCAGAAATGGAAACTATTATCACATAAAAGCTCATGATTTTGAAAGAAGTGAACTTTTTCTCCACCTTGGACTCTTGAGTTTTCTCCTCATTTGCTAGAGGCTGGGAGGTGGAAGGCTCGGCCGCAGCGCCACCTGCTGCTCCAGGACCTGCAGGCAGCTCACTCTTTGGTTTCTGACCGTCTGAAAGAAAAAGTTATCAACACACAGCTGAGGTGCAGGGTTGATTCATGCACATTGTCTTCTTTTTTTTTTTAAATAATAAAAAGTGCAAATTTATTGGCGACTCACACATCAGCCTCAGTTCAAATCAGCTTTTTACAGCCAGGAGGCGTCACAAAAACAATTACCAGACTTTAATTTGTGGTTATCATATATTTATTTTTGTTCAAATGAACAGCAGTAAATAGATGTATCCATGTAGTTTAATTTGTAAACTTTTGTTATAGGCTACCTCAACTTTTTGCATCTTTTTAATTTCGTGACTCTTCCCTGAAGGAATTGTTTAGTTAATTATTTGCTGTCTTCTTTAAAAAACGAATGTAACAAGCAGAAGACAACAGCTTTTACACTGTCAGGAGAATATTACAGTTTTGCTGTTTCTTACTGTGAAAAGGTGAAGGTGGGCGATGACGTTTCTGCCCTTGTCTGTATGAGTTTGCGTCATGTTTGTAGTTTTACCACTAACTTTGACTCTGTTAGTTAGCAAAACAGCTCATCCAACCACTGGATGGTTTTGTTTGTCACTTTAAGTGTACATCTACAACCGATTAACTTGTGGAATAATTTTTGGCCAAGATGGCCGTCAACTGAGCTTAGACAACAACGTAAAATTACTTTAATTCAGTCAACTTTTATGGACATTGTGGTAAAATTTGGTGTAGTTGCAAAAGTGTTGTTCGTTCAGTCATTTCCAAGTGGGACTCATTGTAACAATCCATGTTTGTCTGTTAGCAAAAAATCTTTTAAAAAAACGACACAGATTCCAATACATTTTTTAGAAGGTATCCACTGGATGTAAAATCAACAACTGAATAACTTTGGGAGTCGCTCCAATTCAAGGTGGTCATCACACTTAATTTATATTAGCCAAGTTTCACAGGCACTGACCTAAATCTGGATGGTGCTAGCAGCTGAGCGTCAAGGTTTGACTAAAACAGCTACAACTTTCTGCGCACGCCGAAAGATCTTTGTTTAAATCTCTGACATGGAGGTGACGTGACAGAAATGCTTGGTCTTTAATTTATGTATGAAACTTTGTGGCCAAACAAACTAAATTCTGCTGAACAGTGAAAAAGAACTGGACTGAACAGCCAGTGTTCAAAGGGAAAAAAAAGAAACAATCCTGTAAGACCTTCAGTAAGCCTGACAAACTGCTCCTCTGGTAAAGATTAAAGTCACGCTGCTCCTCAGTAATAAAGTGATGTTTCCACTCTACTTTATCTTTAACACAATTGAGCAAATAGTGTCTGAAGAAACATAAGTAAAATTTACTACAGTCTTTGAAAGCTGTGCAAGAAACACTGAGTTTAAAGTATGACAAACTACTCTTTATCATTTCACTCTTTGACGCAGAAAAAAGCCATGGAGCCTGCTGGGATGAAGTGACTCGTGTTCAGAAATAAACACACTCCTCTGAAGGAGCCTCCTGTCTGCATGTTAAACCTCAGAGATGATTGAGTCGGGCTCGTTCGGGCCTCTCTGCTCTCTGAAGAGCACGCCTCTGCCTCCGACTCTGAAGGGCCTTATTAGTTGGTAATGGGATGCACGAACACGAGGACCGAGAGTCGACGCTGATTGTAGAGGGAAACCTCCTTCAGCTGTCTTCGACTGTCAGCACTCAAATGTTTCACCAAAAACCTCAAGGAGACATGAAAGACCATCACAGAGGACAATACACAGCTAAACAACATGTGCAAAAGATGTCTGGACAAACTGGATCAAGAATCACACAAAAATCAATATTTTAAAAAAGGTTTTTCAAGGTTTTCACAAAAACAAAAGGTTTATGAATGTAGTTGTAATTAGAGAGCAAACTCCAATATTATCCTTATCACAAATTGTAGGTATGAGATGTAATCAGAAGCAAAGCATTTAGTTTTAAAAGGAAGACATAATTTAAAATAAAAAAAGAAATATAATAGGAGGGCACCAGTGACCCTGAAATGAAGAAGTGGGTAAAATGGATGGATGGATGGATGGATGGATGGATGGATGGATGGATGGATGGAAGGAATAGGAAGCTCTGTACAGAGGCAAGCACAGGGATGAAGTGTTTGCTCCTCTTTCTTCTAATCAGTAGCTAAATGAGGAGAGAATAAATCACTCAAGTACAAGTAAAATTACCACTGAAAAAATCTACCCAAGTAAAAGTAAGGAGTAAAGTCATGAAACATTTCCTTTGAGTAAAAGTTACTTAGTTACTTCTTTAATGTAGGACGGGGGCTTTCAAGTGTGATTCACAAAATACTTTTTTCCCCCAAATAAGCTCTTAAATTAAATACAAGTTTAAAATTCATCCATCCATCCATTATGTTTTACCCACTTCTCCTTCCAGGGTCCTGCCCAACAATAATTACTGAACCGATTAAAGCCTAAGGCAACTGATGAATTAACTAAATACAAAAATAGTAATAATGATCAGATAAGATGAGCAAAGTGAATTCCTGTTGCGAAGCCTCACATGAAAGGTCCAAATCAACGTTTAGGTTTGTCTAAGATTGATGGGTCATCAAAAACTGTGATAAGCTCTAAGTCCAACAGGTCGAGTCATTTAATCCAGGCGAAGGCAACCAATGAGCAGGAAGCTCCTGTTAGTGGTGAGTTTCCTCTGCAGCAGCTGTTAGCTCTCAGCGATCATCTCCAATCAGCTCCAGCTGCTCTGAGGAGGATTTAAAAGCAGCTCCTGCAGGTTGGAGTCAGCATCAGCAGCTCTGAGCTTTGTGTTGGTGTGGATTGGCAACTGCTGCAGGATGAGGTGATGATGTGCCAGTGGGTTTTCGTGTCTTAACATTAGATCAACTCTTCTCTGAACTGTGTTGCTAACATGATGAATTGAATGTCCTCTGCAGGGTGCTGTTCATTTCTTTCCTGATGATTGCAAGTGTCATGTGCTTTCCTCAGCAGCAGCAACAACAAGGTGAGTCTAAGCAGGAAGTGGTGTGCAGGTTGAAGCTGGGACTGATACTGACTGTAGATGTCTGTCCTCAGGCAGTGGCGGTGGACAGCCCTGGTGGTGGTTCGTTTCATCTTCTGGACAAGATCCCTCTAAGCCAAGTGATAAACCTGCAGCACAATCCAGTGGTCCTGGCAGCTACAGCAGCTATCCAGGATTGTACGCTAGTGCAGCCAACACAGCTGGAGGTGACCGTGGTTCTTTTCATGTGGGCCAACAAAGCAGTCAGGACATTCAGCATGGGGCTCCAGGCAGTGGTGGTCCTTACCACTCTACAGAGGAGAGCTGGCGCTCTTCATCTGACACCAGTGGTGAGGATGAGCCGGTCTTCACTCCTGTAGATGATGAGGATCAAGTATACGCCTTCAAGTCTCGCTCACGCTACAACCGTAAGCGCCTGTCATTCAGTCAGTTCCGCTACACCCCAACGGAGCCTCGTTTCTCCAGAGATCCGGTGTTCCCAGGCAATGGGCCTCAACCCCAAGTGCCAGTGAAAGGAGGGTACTGAAAATGTTCCTGATGAGGTGCTATCCACTACTGTGTAGAGCTGCTGACTCTAGTCTGTCCTTCAGGGCTCCATGGTTCAAGATTATAAATTAAAAAAAATGTCTTTAAATGAGTTGTCTGCCTCTAACTTGTATAATTCTTGAGTCCCTGTTGGAAGTTGAGTTCTTTTAAGTCATTGGTCGACATACTGTAGAAATGCTGCTGCATGAAATTGGTATGAGCACACTAAACCCAAATGGGACGGGACTGAGAAATTAAGTCTCATCCCAAAGATGTAGTTTCCTTAATGGACCAGGCGTGGATGTTAAACATTATGTTGTGGTTAAAGTAAACCTGCTATAGTAAAAGAACAGTAAACCACAAATTATTCATTTCCACAAAAACTGTTAGTCACTCGTTGGCTGAGCTTAACAATTCATCAATCTGACTTGAATCAATGTCAGACTGCCACAAAATGTTTGAGCCACTCTCCTTCAGCACAGTGAGATTCCCTCACCAGAAAATTCACAGGTTTTACTTTGTTGGCTGCAATGATAACATTACAAAACTTAAAGCAATAGTTCAGATTTGAAGTAGAGTTCAATGGAAAGGTTATAAACAAATACTTGTTGTAAATGGCTCTTCAAACAGCCTCAGTTTGTGGAATTAAAAGAAATTGGGTTGAATTCTGACTGGATTGTAAAGTTCAATATTGTAGTCAAGAAAACGCTGCTGTCTTAAAGTAACTTCAAACATTTTAGTGTTGTTTATTCAAAGCCATTTCCTAAACTGACATTGCTGTAATTCTCATTCCAGACACTCACTTTAAAAAAATATATAAATTTGAGGCTGATCACAGGGCGATCTGCAACGGGTAATTTCATGTTTGTTTTCAAAGAACTCTGTTTCAAAAGTTGTGAATTATTTGTCTTTTTCCACAAACAGTTATGAGTAGCTACTTTATATGACTTTTATAACATATATCTAATGAGCACAAACGCTGTCATTAAGGATTAAAATGAGTCTTTTACTTGCATTTGACCAACTTTAGAGCACAGGGTCAGTGCTGGGTGTTTATGTACCAGTTCTGACTCATAAAAATTAAGATCTAAAGTAGGTTGTTTAAAACATAGTTTTTTTAATGAAAGAAAATCATTTTAGCTGTTACAAACGCAAACTTAACTCTCCCAGAATAGAAGCACTGAGGACTCATATTTTAGCCTTAACAACATTCATGTAGCGGTGGTGAGAGCACGAGCACTGCACAAAAACACAAAACAATTATTGAATAAAAAACACAATCCACTGAATGAGGAAACTAAATGAAAACTGCTTCCAAAAGCAAGTCAACATGCAGCCATTTGTAACAAATATAAAAAAGTTGTGTGTGTGTGTTCAGGGTATTTGAAGAGTTTTCAATGTTTTCAAACTTTTTCTGCTTTTGAAATTATTTTAAGTCCGGACCTGAGCCTTTTCTGAATTTGGGCAGAATAGAATAAAGTAGAATTGACTTTTATTTGTCAATCAGCAGAAAAATTAACATGGTTTGTTCAAACACCTAATTGATATATGAACAGGCCTATAAAGTCTTAAGATGAACGAATGTTTGCACATCACAGGCAACTTGGTAAAAAAATATGGTTAAAAAGTCTACTTAAGTTAGATTTTAAGTCTCGTCACCAGCAGCCTGACACAAGATGCATTTAGCTGTTTTTTTATTTTTAAGTAAAGCTTTAAAAAATGCTTCAAACTATACAGTTATACAAGCATAAAACAGCATTTTGTTAACCTTTAAGAATGGCCAGGTATTGGACCAAAAATAAAGTTGTTAAAAAAATCAACAAAGTCTAAAGAACAAAAATAAAAGGAGACAGGAATGCGAAGTAAATAACGACTTTTGTACAACACTGTTTTGGTGTAAAAACACAAAACAGTGTACAAAGACACCAAAAACAAATCTAAAAACAAAGACAACACCTTTTTACTGCTCACCTTTGCTCTGTACAAGCCCCTCCCCTCTTACATCACCATTGAAGGATGTTTCTGATTGGCAGAAAGGCACAACAGAAAACATTTAACATTATCAGCTCAAAGCTCATGTAACTGCTCTACCTCATGGACTGAGTTAAATACATTAAATACACAGAACACTATGAAAGCTGATCTGTGCACCTTTGTCTAAACATTTATCATCAAAGATCTTCTGCTCCTACAAAGCTGACACTAAAACTTCTGATTTATTTAACATTAAAATAAATAGGCTGACGTGGCAGCAGAAAACCTACATAAACTGAGGATAAACCACAAGGAGGAGCAGACATGGCACAGAGCACGACAACAGGGGACCTAAAAGTGAGCTGCAACCAAGAGATTATGAAGACAGGAGGTGATGAAAAGTGTGGCTCAAATCAAAACACATGGGACAGAATTAAACAAGAGTCATAAATCTAAGAAGTCAAACATGACATAAATAAAAAAGAACAGCGAAAAACCCAGATCCTGATAGTTATTATGCTCATTTATGCTTGGTTATAAACCTTTCATTCAGTGTATATCACAAGCTTGGTACACAGATGAAAAAAACATATTGTTTTAATTATCACCCAACAAAAAACACCCAACATGTGACGAGACGAGGTACAGCCAGGTGACAGCTTCCTGCGCTTACCTTCTCTGACTCTCTTTGGCCGTGCGGTTTTAACGGCCCGCCTAAGGGCTGCTTCTAGGATGGAAACCACAAGTACAAATTTAACTCCTGGGCTCTCAGAGGTATTTCATGTTCAACAGATAACAGACACCAAGCAAAGGTTTATCACGGCTTCAAACAATGAATATGCCTTAAACATTTGCCCACATTTATTTGGCGTAACGATGACATACAAGTGTGGGAGTAAAATTTATGAGTGTGTAAATCAAAGCTTTTCATTTAAGAAAACCTACAGTGTGTCACAATCTGACAATGATCTGGCAATAAAAGGCTCCTAAAGGGGAAGCATCAAGTATTAGTGATAAAATATCAAACCTTTCAAAATAAATCAACGAGTCACTTATATACAGTTCACTGTAGATGACAGCATTACAGCAACATTGGTCTTTTTTCAGACTTTATAACAAGATGAAAGAACCTATTTAGAGCTGAGCCTTTGGTTTTAAAAGTCAACCTGAAGACCCTATGATTAAAAACAACACCAGGTAAACGTGGGCTTTAAGGACAAATATTGTTGAATCTTTTAATTTCTTCATGTTTAAAAGCAGTTTTGTGTCTTCATAATGAAGGAAACGAAATGTCCAATTGACCAGGTTGTTTTAAAAGAGTTGATTTTCATTATAAAGGAGCATTTGTAACATCTGATTTATACTTTAAAACTACTATTTTTATTTAGTCATTTTGTATATAGGATGATACTTCACTTATAACACTGATATTTATTTATGCCATGAATAAAGTCAGTGAACTCAATAAATATTGTTGCCTCAAAACAAAGCTACATAAACTCAAACTTCAAAACAAACTCAAAAATCCCACGATTGTGGTTCAAATGGATTTACTCTGCATTCAATTTGTGCATTCTGTTGTTTCACCAGAAATTCTTAATTGTGTTTGAACTGAAAATCCCCTAGGGTTAATTTTGTTTTGAAATGTTGAGTTGTTTGTAATTTTTACACATTATCTGGTAGTTTCCTTCCTGTCATTTGTCTTCTGTTTTCTCTCAGCTCCCCTGGTTCTTCAGCTCTGCTCATGTCATTAGTTTCAGTTGTTCTCACTGAGTTTTAATTTTTTTTACTCAATAAGAAGTGCCAAACTTTTGTCTTGCTGACATGGTTGCATGACAAAAATTGCATCTTTTTGTTCTCGCTCTTTGTTGCCGTTCTGTGCATGGAGGAGACAGCGTGGAGACACAGGCGGCTGAGCTGTCCAGAAGGGACTGTGCCTCGTCTAGACAGCGTAGGGACACGTTCCCGCACTGACTGTCAAAAAACTGATCTCTTTATGACAAAGCTGAAAAAATAAAAATAGCGCTTCTTCCTGGTTGACGACAGAAATACCAGATCTTCCTCCTCCAACATTGACCAAAAACAAAAACACCTACTTTGCCAACCAGGTTCTCGCTGCATTGTTTCTGTTTGCGCGTGACGTGTTTAAAACGTCCATGCAGGAAAGAACGACTCACGACTGCATTAGCAAGAACAAAATGTCTTATTTAGTAGCAGCGTGGATACACATCCCTGTACTTATGCTCCTGTTTTCCCCTCTCTCATTGTTCTATCATCCTGTTTGCCATTCAAATTCTTGCTGCTTGTTGGTCTGCTGGCTCCTGAGATTTTACTGTCTTGCCTGTATTTTTATTTAAGTTTACCTTTTAACTGCGTAGTCTGTTAACTATGAGTCCTTCTTTAATTACGATGTTAAGACAAACAGATGAAGTGAAAACCCGAACAAGAAGCTTCTGCAACAGAAACACCCTCCTCCTCCACACCAATTAAACTCAGAATCTTGTGCTCTTCATCTGAGCGTCTTAATTATCAGAAGACTAAAGCTCCTCGGGTTCATATTTCAGTGCAGAGTTCCCCTGCACGTGGCCAGACTCAGCTGGTTCCTCAAAGGTACAAACTTTGCTCTGTGAGCACACCGGCTCTGATCCAGCTTTTATTAGTCTGCATTGAAAAGCTGATTAAGGATCAGTGGTGGTCAAGTGCTGTGAGGGCAAGAAACAGCAGTACAACGAGTTCGAGGACGGACTCAAGGTCACACTGATTTACAGAACATACAGAACCGAGTCACTACAACGATAATGCATTCAAACACCTAAAACTAAACTGTTAACAAGATTTAGGTTCTTAAGAAATGATCATTAGCATCATCACTTTGGACAGGTTTATAAGGCTGATTCTGTTCATGCTTCTCTCTCCTAGCTCTCTGAAATGTTTAAATTCATGGCTTTTCATTTTTTTAAAACACCTCACTGTGTAAACCAATCAAAACTATCATTAGTTAAATTTTTTCCTTAAATCTTCCCAAGTTTATTAAAACTTTCAAAACCTGTGAATCTGTCTAAATTGCACTGTGTCGAGTTGAATTTGAAGTTTAAATTTTGATTTGTTTTATAGGTTTTAGTGGCCTACAATGACCTGTAAATAAATTGGTATTAAATTAATGAATTACCAACCAAAGCCAAAGAAGACAGTTTGATTGTTTATCTTGTGATAACAGGTAAAAAAAAAAGCAGAATCTGCTGTGAGATACCTTCACCCAGAGGATCCAGTGTGTGGATCATCAGCTGGAAAATGGTGCTCCGCAGTGAAGTGTTGTGGAGGGAAGCGGAGCTGCCGCCTCGCTGCAGGACCGGACGAACCTGCAAACCAGGGAACTTTAGTCTGACCGTTGGGAAGACATGAGCAACATTATCTCTAATAAAATATGGAAGCAAGCATGCTTTATCAGAGATAACATGCAGGAGTGGACCAATGGATGGTTACATAAATTAGAGTTTAAAAAAATTATAAAATTATTATTATAAGTATGAATAATGTTTTTATACCCGGAGCTGTGATTTGTCCTCCTGTTTATCTGGTTGCAGGTTGTTGTGTTGAGGACTGCCAGGAGGCACTGCTGCTTCAGATTTAGGTTTGGTCTCTGTTTTTTGGGGAGCGGCAGGAACAGTGGGGGACGGTGCAGCCTCACTCTCCTGTAAAGTCAGAAACAGCTTCAAGACAAAGTACATTAAATGTATAAATGTACAATGACATGTTTGAAATCGTACTGTTTTTCATAAATCTGTGTGAGCAACATCTCTCTTACATCAGAATCAGTTGTAGTTCATTTAATTTCATTTAAAATATGTGGAGGTGACCAGAGGGCTGTGTAAAACCAAAACAAAAGCAAAAAACTAAAGCAGAAGAAGAAATAAGTAGAGTAATAGTCGAATCGTGGTTCTAATTAAAGAACTAGATGGTCTGACCCCCAATTAAGACCTGGAACCTCCAAACAAGGTAAAGTGACTGTTCTTATTCTATATCTGTAATTGTAATCTTTTTTTTTCATGCATATGTATATATATATATATATACACAAACACTTTTACTTTGCTGAAAACTCTATAGCATTACCCACAAGTCCTCTCGCTTATGTTAATATTTATATGGTTCATGATGAGTGGCAATTGGCCATTAAACAGTTGCTTTGTTGACTGCCAGCTTTTGCCCTCTCTGGGCGCCATGTTTGCTTCTTCATGATGTCAGAAACATGAGCAGTGGGCTGGAACGGCAGGGCTGCCCCTACCTGTGGGCTATAACTCTCAGGGTGTCAGGGTGCTGCTTATTTAAGCACAGCTTATCAGTAAGACACAACGATGCCACTAGTCTTGTCATAATTAAGTAACACTTTGAGGGTTAGGCTACTTTGAGGGTAGATTTAACAAGTAATTACCAAAATAAACTTTTTTTTAAAATAAAAACAATTTTTACAAAAAGAGATTTATATGAATGAAGATGTAGTTTCAAAGTTACTAAATACATCAACAATTTCCCTCCTGCAGGATTAGACAAGGGGCTCACTGACTGGAGAACATGATTCTGCTACTTGAATCAGAGACATGGTTCTGCATGGTTATTACAGATTTAGCTGTCTGTGTTTCGCAGGACATAAAGCCTTTGATTTCTTTGTCTGGAGTTGTTTTGAATCGTTTCTAATTAAATCACAGGTCTGTACACTGGTATGTCGGTGCTTGTAACAAAAGCGGAGTGACATTTTCAGCGGCCCACTGTTTCCAACACCTGGAGTCCTTTCAGTACATCGCCATCAAAGGATTTTACACAATTGGAGGCTCGTCACCCGCTCAGACACACAAATCACTGCAGCTCTTTTCAGCGTGTCTGAGCGAGCAGCAGTCCCAACTCAGACAAGATGAAAGGATAAAAAATATATATACAGCGAATCGAGAGAAGTCTGTCTGATAACTACTATGTAGAAACATCTGTGCTGCATTTACCTTTGTTCTGCTGCTGCAACTAAGGCTACGTTCCTGGCTTTGCAGGCAAATGCGACCCAAATCTGATTTTTTTTTTGTCCCTATTCGAACAGTCGCGTTGCACTTTATACGACTTTTCCATCAGTGAGGTGCAGGTGAGCAGGCTGATCCAAGTACCGTAACTATAATGATACTAACCTTGAGTCATGCTGCTGTAATCTAAAGATGGCACTTTTCTTCTGCTCTTTAACATTAGCAGCACAACCAGCTACTGTAATAGCTGTTGTTGGGGGCAACATTCTACCATAACAACCGTCTACACATAACATTTTATTCTCATTTAGAAAACGCTAATATCTGGGACATTTACAGAGACAAGTTGTCTGTATCTCTTGAGGAAGCTAAGATCCTTCAAGGTTTGCAACAAGATGTTGCAGATCTTCTAAAGGTCTGTTGTGGCGAGTGTTATCTCTTCTGCCATCATCTGTTGGGGTAGCAGCATCAGAAGCAGGGACCTAAAAAGCTCAACAACCTTGTAGAAAAAGTTATTATTTTAGCACTGATTAATTGCATTTCAGTTAAACTGTTTAACCTTCTGAGTTTTAGATTATGTTAATCAAGAGAGTTCATTTATCCTAACGATAGAAGCTGCTCTGTCTTAAGACGACCTGGGTCAGGTCATCTTAAGACAGAGTGTGTACATGAGGGATAGATTAATAACATCGCCTTCAACACGACAACACATAAACTGTCTCCTTCGACAGATAGGAACCTTGGTGAGAGCGGTCACCTCATCCTTTCACAGGGCCGCTGGAGATAACTGTCTGTATAAATTGTGTGTGATTCCATATTTCGGTGTCAAAGATTTTTACGACTTTGTGTCGGTCTGTGGCCCAGCTGAGAGGTTGTATTAAACTTTACTACTTGTGCAAATAAATGTTCAATGTTTTGAATCTTGCCTCTGAGCGACTGCTTTAACCACAGGTTATCAAATACGTTAGTTCTAACATCCTGATGCTGGTTCTGTTCTGGGGACTACTCTGGAATCTCTGGAGATGATGGTGCAAAGAAGGATTTTACATAAAATGAAGAAAACGGTGGACAACCCTGACCATCCTCTTCATGAGACTGTCATTGAAAAACAGAGTCTCTTCAGTCAGAGGCTTCTTCAAATAAGTTGTAAAACAAACCAGAGAGCCATCTACAACAACTCTTTAATGAATTGAGTTACTACACTTAATTTCCCTTTGGGATCAATAAAGTACGTTTGAATTTGAATTGAATTTGTATTAAATCGAGGATGTCTGGTCAGCCTCAGAGAATTAATAAAGGGACAGAACCTGGTCGAATTAAGAAATACAGCTCATTGAAAAATAGATAAATTTATTGAAAATAAATGTAAAATTTGTTTATATGGAATCTGCGTAAATGGTCAGAGCTTCTTACTGACCAGAAATTCAACTCATCACCTGCTCTGGAGCAGCAGGTGATGATTTCAGTCTCCGTTACCATGGTGATATAAGAAGGCTTAAATAAATCCTCACGATTCTGAAAACTCTGGCTTTTAGCTCATCATAGTAGCTAAACTATTAACCTCACTCCATCCCCCTGGTAATCCAGTAAACAGGGATCAGTACCTCATGAAAAATACAGCAATTCTAAATAAAAAAACTGGAAGTGTTACAGATACTCTATATTCATATTTTTAGATAAATAACTATACTTGTTTTTGGGTTCAACAGAGTAACTGTACATTATTGTACATTTTTTAGAACTGATTCCACTTCATGGTCGGCATGTCATGGTGGCTTAAGAATCTTTTCTATCTCTGAATTGCGTCATAACTGTCTCGGATAAGCTGGGTTTTACAATCAGACGTCAAGTCTTTATGAGTTTGCTGTGGTTATGGATCAGAAGGGAATCTAAAAAGTAAATGATTTCAAATAAAGTGTTAGAATCCCATCTAAAACCTGAGGCATATTAGGAATAATATTGTCTCAAAACATCATGTCTAGAAGTAAATTGACAAGATGTGATTCCGTTCCACCTTTTCCATCGTTCAACAGTTAATGTCCTTATTCCAAAGATTAATCAGTAAAGTTGTTTTAAAAGCTGGAACTAAAACAAAATACATATTTGATTTGTGGTAGTACAAGCAGATGCACACACAGATGCAGCTGTGGTCAGACATTTTCATCTCCCACATAGACACATTTGTCTGGCTCAGTTCTGTCTCCCACAATGTGCTAAACGCTCTAACACTCAGCCCAGATACTGAAAAGAATGAACGCCCTTATGTGGCCCAGATGTGGGTCTGAAAGAGGTATTGACTGACCTTCTCCGGCTCTTCTGTGGTCCACACTTTGACGATACTCATGTGCTTGTTGAGCTGGGTTTTGACAGTCTGCTCAATTTGACTGTTGAACTTCATGAAGGTCACATAGCTCATATAGCCCAACACCAGCAGTAAGCTCTCCCACCACAGGATCATGTTGTCCAGGAAGAAGACAATGAGCATGATGAGGTCCAGGATGTAGAAAGTCACATCCCTGAAGAGGGGCCACCAGGTCAGGTGCAGCATCTCCCGGGAGAAGATGGCGCACATGCCGATCACAAACAGGATGTTGAAGACGGCCGAGCCCACGATGGTGCCGATGCCCACGTTGCTGTGGGAGATGAAGACGCCAATCAGGGAGGTGAAAAGCTCGGGGGCAGAGCCTCCAGCTGCCATGAAGGTGGCCCCGGCCACGTCGTCTGAGATCTCCATCTTAGTGGTGATGACTTCCAGCGCCGGAACAAAGAACTCATCGCAAACGATGGCCAGGGCGACAAACATGTAGGTCATGCCTATGACGTGCAGGACCACCCAGCCTTGTCGTCGCTGCTGCACTGAGAAGATGTCTTCTGGGTACTCACCTTTCCTTTGAGGGGGGTGCTGGGGAGGAGCTGTGGTGGTCACAGGTGGAGGAGGTTTGGAAGGTTGAGGATTGACGTAGATGCACTGTTCGATATCTGTCCTGTTGACAATTAA